>JACXGI010000923.1:68869-110091 GCA_016801175.1 Esox masquinongy
TTTTTTAGCAAGTCGGCCTTGGGCATACACAACCCGTAGGAAAACTTTGTCTAAAAACACTAGTTAGAACTGAGCGGACCACCCACTGTATTTTTGTATTGGCTAGTAGTCAGCTAAGCGGTTCTTGAGGCAGGCAAGTTCAGTTTAGGGGTGTTTTGACTATATTATTTCATTTCTTGGGTTCAGCTCAGCCCCTTTTCCCTTCCCCCTTTACCGTGTGTTTATAATAAACGTTTTATGTTTGACGGTAGCTTTGGTTGTCTGTCGTTTGTTCTCACTGTTCATTTACACTACACTAATTTGCATGAGGTTTATGTTACGGGTCTCAGTACCATCCACCCTAGACTACTAGAGCCACAGGGTTCGTAACAAGTATTCATATGGATTAAATTTGATACTTTGTGGCAATCGGCTACAAAAGTACACACGATACAGTTTGCCTTGAATTGTGGGTAATATCAACCTCGCAAAGGAAAAAAGTTGTTAATTCATCCACTCAAGATAAATCAAGGGCAGAGGGGCAGCTTTTGTGAATTAGACCAGCCAATCAAACCACATCCAGTTTTGGGGGAAAACTATGAGATGGAATGCCCTTTGAATTTCACCAAACAGAAACAAGCTAGAGTGATAAAGACTCAAAAAGTACATGTAAGCATAGCCAAATGTGGCCTGAACATTAAAACTAGTGTAATTTTAAATGAAAATGGATGACACTCTTCAGCCAAATATACTTTCATTAGCCAATTTATTAGGTACACATATATGGAATCGGGTAGGGCCCCTTTTTGCCTCCAGGACAGCATTAATTATTTGCAGAATGAATTCAACAAAGTGCTGGAAACTTTCCTTATGTATTTTGGTCCATGCTGACTCCCTCCACATTTTCAGCCACACATTCTGGCTGTCAACTAGTCGTTCCACCTCATCCCAAAGATGCTCTATTGTATTGAGATCTGGGGACTGTGCAGGCCATTGGAGTATTTTATTGAAACCAGCTTGAGATGATCTGTACTTTGTGACATGGTGAATTGTCCTGGTGGAAGTATCCATTTGAAAAAGTGTAGTCCTCCCTCTGACTGAAATTAAAAAAGCATGACCCTTCCCCATTTTTCTCTGGGTTCCATTTGCTTACATATTGGACACACATACATATTGCATCTTTTACAAATATCGGCAATCAAACGAATAGCAGCACCTGACAACACTAATTGTTCAGGTGTGATACAGAGTGAACTCACGGCCATTACCAGCCATGCGAAAGAAGACTGGGTGGGAACACAAGAAAGAAAGCAACATCTCCCTCTAGTTGATACCAAGTGATAAAGATTACATATCCAATTGTCCAAAGATGTAAAAAAAAAAAAAAAAGATTACATTTTGAAATTACTGTTTTGAAATGACTGTGTATCCATTGTGTGAGGTCCAGTTGCACTAATGACCTTGCAAAACATGTATTGTTCACTACAAACCTGGCATACATCAACATACTTTGATGGGGTTTTAATTGAATATTTTCCAATGATACTCACACAATGGTTTCTCAGACTAATCTGGTGAGCGCCTGTTGGAGCTCCATCCAAGCAAGGCATTTAATTGAGTTGATTTGTTGTGAGGTGTCACTGATATACCATGGCGTTCCACACTCTTTAAACACATTTGGACAATGTAAGTTTGGTAAGCCTAGAATAGCATGGCTTAGACTAAAAGGCTAGCTACTGGGTGTTTTTACATGAGTCCAAATGTCCACTTCAGATAACTTTAAGTAAATAATAATAAAAAAAAATGTTGTTCGGATTACGACCTTGTTACATTTTCATTTCATGTTATATCATCCATTCTGGGAAAAATGATGTTTTCTCCAAAATGAAACACAACAGCTGCAGTTTTAATGTTAAAGCCATGTAAAGATACTTACCAAAAAAGAGGGGACAAAACAGTGCTGCACACAATCTCCAGCAAACAGCGAAATCCATGGTGAATGACAGGTCCAAAATACAAAATGACTGTATACACAAGACGAGAATGAAGATATGACTAAAAGCACACTGTCACTGATTAACCGCAAATCAAATAAAAAAATATCAGTGCCCTGCTCAATGCACAAACACACTAACGAAATTGCCCTATTTTCATTAAAAGCATTTCATCTTCATCTGATTATGTTTGGAATGGTTTATTTTAATATCTGTTTCGCACAAAGCACTGTAAAAAAAGTGTTAGGTCACTTGAAGAAAGACAAGGCAAGCCTAGTATGGAGTAGAAGTGATTGTGGTGAACATGGGAGGGGGTTTGAAGAGTATCTATTTATGGGCCAGTGTCAGCTATGTTATGAAAAGTGGCCAATACTCTGTTCCTGTGCTAATCCAAAACCTAGTATATAGTATGGAACGCCATTTGCGTATCAAAAAATAATGTACATTTAACTTAGTAAATTAGAAACCGATCACTGTAGATGGCTAGCTAATACCTATACAGTAACTGTAATGAAAATCATGACCGGCAACTAGTTATTTTCATAATAATTTGTTTTCAGGTAACTATACTCACTCGGTCTATTAAAACAGTTAAACTTAAAAATAGACAGAAGAGGAACAGAAACAAACTTACTAATTGTCTTTATACAACTCTAAGAACATTGATGGTGGATAAAATGTATATACTACTTGTTTGTCAATCAACATAATATACTTTTGTTGCAAACCGGCTCTTTGTGAGTGAGACACAGTCCAACACTTGTCGGCTGCAGTTCGTCCATCACAACCAGTGGAGTCGGACTGGAGGGGGAAAGGGGTACTAAGTATATTGGGCCCTAACGTGTAGTGGGGCCCTTGAAAAATGTTTGAATCTTGAATAAAAAGGGGAGGGGCCCTCAGAGACCGCCTATGTACAGGACCCAGACTTTTGTGCTACACCCCTGATCACAACATAAACATAAACTACACTCGGTCTGGCAAAAAAAAGCTACAATGGCATCGATTCAGCTGGCAGAAAACTCAGTGTAGAGACTGCTGCGGACTACTAAGCCACGCAGTAGCGTAGACTGGTGTAAGGTCCTCCTTTTCTGTGCACAACTCTAAAACATTGATGGTGGGGAAAAATATCTAAACAACTTATACATTTGTCAGTCAACTTCATATATTTTTGATGTTTGTTTATTGAATAGTTCACTTATTTCTTCACAAATTTCGATCAAGCGGATTACTTGGGAGCGAGAAATATGTTTCGTTGCCCTCTGAGCAGTTCTTCTGGTGTGAGAGAGCAACGTGTTTCAAGACAAAGAGTCCAACACTTACTGCTATTTATGATGCATTTCATCCATCGCAACATCCCTACAAACTGTGTTCATTTTGGCTTACTATATGTAGCTACTGCAGCTTGTAGCCAGTGAGGCTTTAGTTTATCCTCAACTAATCCTAATTTGTTTGGTCCCTGGCTGGATTCAATACCCGGTCTCCTGTGTGGCCGACTGTGTCCATCCATCAGTTAGTCAGTTAAAGTCTCTTCTTGGTCGGCTCTGCTTACGCAATCTGGCAAAAATGTTTAAAGCAACTCAAGACATATTGACACCATCCATGAAAGTGAATGAAAAGAACAAACAAAACAAACAGGAAGTCATAATCTGGAGTCAAACATAATGGGGAGTCATATACTTTTATTTTAACACTATAACTTTGGAAAACATTTCAAGATTGGTATGATATTTTTATGGAAAAACATAGGTTTCAAAATGTATCAATATTTTGTGAATCCCCCCTCAAGTAGATAACTAAGGTTGGCGCACACTTTTTGAGGGATCTTGGAACACTCCTCCATGCAGCACATTTCAAGATCCTTGAAAAACTTAGGTTTACGCTTGTGGACTGCCCTCTTCAATTCATAAAATGTTTTTTTCTGGAGATTTCAGTCTGGAGACCAATTTCTGGGTTCATACTGAAATACAGTTCAAGTGAATGGGATGACGTATGTCCAAACTTTTGACTGGTACTGTATGTTTGTGTTCATTATCTTTTTGAAAGGTCTATCTAATGCCAAGTCTCAGTCTCCTGGCAGAGGCAACCAGGTTTTTGGCTAAAATATCCTGGCACTTCATTATACCATTAATCATAACAAGGCATCAGGTGCTTTTTCTTGTGTGCAGTTCCCTTTTGTCGCCAAACATGCTAATGGCATGCATGGCCAAAAAGTTACATTTCTGTCAAAATCGCTAGGCAAAGTTTAGGCAATTTGTGGGTTGCCCTTAGTAGGGGCTTTTAGTAATCGGTCCAAAGAGCTTGTTGCCATGGAGATGGCATCTAACAGTTGATTTTGAAACTACATCAGGCCAAGATTCCATTAGACAGTACAGTTCTGAAACTGTGATCCTTTGATTCTTCTTTGCCTCCCTCACCATTTTTGCCAATTTGGATTTGTTCCAGACTTCTGAAACTTTTTGATCATTGTCCTGTCTGTGTTTAGTCTTGGTTGTGTATTTTGAACTTCATGAAAATCATCATCTTCAAAATCAAGCTCAATGGAGATGATTTTACTACCCTGTCCAAACGTTAAAATCTCTGGCATTTTTTTTATTTTATTTATTTTATATATAAACAGCCATTGAACAAAAATAAACAGATAATTATAATTGCTTTTGTTTTGCAATTCCGTCCACAAAAATGTTAATTCTGTCTCCAAAAATGCTTATTTTTTGTCAGATTTTCACATAGTTATATTTGTAATGATTGTTTTTTCCAGTAGATGTTTCTTCTGGTCTGAGTGATAGCAGTGTAATACACCTCCTGCCAGATGAAAAGACAACAGTATAGTGTGAAGGATGCCACCAACTTTGCTTAGCCGGTAACCTGCACACTAGGGCTCTGCATGGTAATACAGTAAAAAGGCCCAGTCAGTTATGGGTAGGACAAGGACCCCTCTCACTGCCATTATCTGCACCTCAGTAGAATATCTTAGCTTTCCTTCCTCCCAGGTACTGTATAAAAAGCCTAGGCTACTTACAACTTACAGACTGGACAAAACAAGACAATACAATATGCAACACAAAACAAAGTTCAATACAGATTAAAATGTTGTTCTGAGCTTGTAGCAATGAGAAAACCAGGTTTGTATGTGCAGTCAGGTAGCATGCAATTTCCTGATCTCATGTACCCTAACAGGTTCATCACAGTAGAGTGAGGGTTAAAAAACACCCAGTTCCTGCTGCTCCTTTGGTGTTGTAGATCTATGATAACATACGTCTGCAGTATTGGCAATTTGGAAGTTATACAGATACAAGGGTTTTTCAGAGCTGGCATTATACATAGATTACTGGAAAGAAATGGTAAAGTTCAGTTAATTTGTTTATCATCACTTGTAAAGAACACTCATTGATAACTAAAAGAATGGCTCAACAAGTTTTTTTTCCAGAAAAATTGTCATGTTTATTCTAGTAAAGACATCATCACATTATCATAGAACTTTGCTGAAACACACATATTTATCACTTAATCTATTCATCTAAAAAGTGTAGTGGTTCAAAATCCTGTGTGTCATCCCCCAAATGCTGCTTCAGAAACGGCACAACTTTAAAGAGGTTGATGTGGAAATCTCTGGAGTCATCGTCAGAATCCTGTTTGACTGCTCTCTTACCATGTGGACACAGATTTCTGGTGCCCCAGCTTATAACTCCAACCTACAATGAATGTACTAATTCATTACTTGTACAAAGACTCAACATTTTATTTTTGTTATTTTTATAAACACAAGATTACATAAAAACACTGAACTTGGTATGAGGGCGACACAGAAAGAATGTCTTAGTGCTCCCTCAGTAGTGTGTAGTGCCTATCTGCTGTTTATCTACATGAACACAAAATAGCCTGAAAGTCTCTAACCTGGATTGTGCGGTAGTCATGATAGTTCTTAAACACAGCACCACCAGATTCATCTGTACACACACACACACACACACACACACACACGCACGCATGCGCATGCAGTAATCAGACCATTTCCCCTTAAACTGAAATAAAAATGACTACCATTTTTAAATTGAATTGAGGTGAGAGATATTCGGCATGAAAAGTAATTGAATTAAGCTTGACACAATGTATGAGAGTACTAACTATCTCTGTACAAAGGACACTAGGTAGGAAATGTGATGCCCCATTACTGATGGGTCCCAAACACCCTGTCCATACCACCTGCTAGGAACTGTGTATGTGATTGTCATAGGACTCTCTGAATAGACCCTTTGGTCGTAGGTTGGAATACACCATACAAGGGTATTTTGTAGGATAAATCTTTCTTATAATAGTCTGTGTAATGATTGGCTATGAACACTGAACACCTCCTATGTGTCCTGGCATAAAAGACTGTGTTAACTTGGTAATCATTGGAGAACATGTAAGAACTATGGAAGGTCAACATCGTAGACTCATGCTGAATAAAGATGGCTCTCCCCTGACTTCCAGTTGCATTAATTTTGTTCATGGATCAAAAATGGACAGAATCTAACAGCAGAGGCTTTCTGAACTAATTGAAAAATAAAACAGAAACCATGACATTGACCGCATCAAATAATGTTCCATTATATGTAACAATACCTCGGCAGACCACTTGATCTATAATGAGATGACGTCCACCAGAGCACAGGAAGTTATCAGTCACAGTAGTCTTCAAATTATTCAGTGTTATGCCTTCTACCTTTGTAGCCAATACAATACAATTGTCCCTCTGCAAGAGAGAAACAGAGAGGTACAGTGGCTACCAAAAGTATTCACCCCCTGGGCTCTTCCACATTTCATTGTGTTACAACATTAAATAGCTCAATGTCAGACAGTTTAATGTCACCTGATCCTGAAGCTTAAGTCTCAAAACTCCCCGTTGATCCCTACTTTCCGCATCCTTTTCATATGAAATGAAACTGACTTCTTCAACTGATTTTGCTAACAAATGCTCTTCTGCATTTAAAAAAAATAGATAAATATATGAGTCACCATGTCCATTTAAGAGTACAGTATCTCGTTGAACAGGCTATGTGTGCTGTAACTGCACCTTGTTGCTTGCAGGTTATTTTCTCTCCCACCAGTTTTAAAGCGGCACTTGTTTCTTTGGTGCAGGGGATGCAGATTGGCCTGAGGAACAGAAAAATAATGCATGAAATAAACTGTGCCTATTTGTATTTCACCCCTCAATCCAAAGAGCTGCGTTATTTAGATCTAAAGTTGTGCTTCATTGTATTAATCTACAGTATGTTCCCTCTGTAGCATTGGTTCTCACTTTGTGTACATAGACAATTGTACATTGTCAGTCAGTTTGAGGAGAGCTACGTCGTAATCATAGAACTCCGTTATCCCCTCTGCTTCTTTGGCTTTGGGATTAAATTTAGGATGTAATATTATACGTAACTTTTAGACCTGTAAGGAAATGGACCAGAATGTAAATAAACAAAACTGTTTTAGTTTAAATAAATGTGTAATCCTGGCATAATTTATCAGTAATGATGCTAATCACTGGGATGATTAGATACAGTAGATATAGTTGCACTATATCTACTGTAACTACAAAGCTATTTGTTTGAAGGAAAATAGAGTTAAAATATTTGGTGGGAAAGTTCTTGTAGGAGTGGCTGGTGGCACCTTCATTTTGGCCAATGTTAACCATGATTTTCTCTTCTTTGTCTACGAGCTTGAAGCAGTGAGCAGCGGTCAAGATGAAGCAGGGAGTGACTAGAGAGCCCATACAGTTAACACGTGTTCCATCCTCATTCTGTTCGGAGAGAGTGGTCAAACATAAAACATGTAAATAGCAATAAGCAAGAATGTGCATACATATCTAATAAAAGATGAATGCACATAGTCTTTGAAATATGGGAGCTTACCAGACCTCTTGAATGGTAAAATGCAAGAACATTTTCAATAAATATCTGTGTATTTCCCTGATACATACAAGTAGTACAGAATTCTGCAAGCATGGGCTGGCCTGAATGGTTTATTGATTGGTCATGTCCAACAGAGGGCGCCAACATTTTGGCACCATGAATGGCACCAGCGCTTTAAAACATGAGAATACTCTTTTTTGCTGGACCGCATATGCGGAGCTGGCCAAGAAGAGCGAATGTCT
This sequence comes from Esox masquinongy, assembly GCA_016801175.1. Lineage (NCBI taxonomy): Eukaryota > Metazoa > Chordata > Actinopteri > Esociformes > Esocidae > Esox > Esox masquinongy. The sequence continues at coordinate 76,967 of JACXGI010000923.1, forward strand.
CATCCAGGTGCAGTCCTGCAGACTCGGCTGGCTAAAACTCGGCTGACTAAAAGTCATACTTCCATTTTGTCACTTCCGTTTCATCATTTCCATTTCAGTCTTATGTACAAACCTCACAGATGACACTGGTAAAAAAATTATTAAACTTTAGATGATTTATAGATAGTCAGCATTCAAATACATATATTACTTTTCTAACTATTTAGAAAATACTCTCCAGCCAGGCAAAGTGGGCCAGCTGTCTAAACTCCTGAGTGCTCACCACATACCTCAAGGATTTGCAAGTTACCAGGTGGTGAACTGAACATAATGTGAATCAAGTAAAAAGTGAATTAAGTAAAAATAAGCTATGCACTACCTATCATTTTTGTGTATAGTAAAATGGTTAATATCTGTAGTAACTCATCTAGAGTATATAGACTGGTCACACTGAAGTTGTCCATGGAGACTCTTTAAATGGGTTTATATATTCTAAAAACACATGACATTTTGACAGTTTAATTCACAAACATCCTGATTTTTTTTCAGAATAGCTGTAAGGCCTCAATTAAGTAAAGATGCAATTAATAGTTCACTAGTGACAATCCCATGATTAAGAGTATTCTGTACAGAGTATTTTTTGGATAATCAATGCTGTCTGGCTATTTTATGTGTGAAATCATGACTGCAATTATTTTGCTCAAAGCTAACGTCAACCTGTAACTACCTACATAACTTTTGTTAAAAACAACGTGTAACTACAGTAGCTATCTACTGTATATACAGTGAGGGAAAAAATATTTGATCCCCTGCTGATTTTGTACTTTTGCCAACTGACAAAGAAATGATCAGTCTATAATTTTAATGGTAGGTTTATTTGAACAGTGAGAGACAGAATAACAACAAAACAATCCAGAAAAACGCATGTCAAAAATGTTATAAATTGATTTGCATTTTAATGAGTGAAATACGTATTTGATCCCCTCTCAATCAGAAAGATTTCTGGCTCCCAGGTGTCTTTTATACAGGTAACTAGCTGAGATTAGGAGCACACTCTTAAAGGGAGCACGCACTTAAAGGGAGTGCTCCTAATTTCAGCTTGTTCCCTACATAAAAGACACCTGTCCACAGAAGCAATCAATCAATCAGATTCCAAACCCTCTACCATGGCCAAGACCAAAGAGCTGTCCAAGGATGTCTGGGACAAGATTGTAGACTGAAAACCTGCAGCGCCCGCAAGGTCCCCCTGCTCAAGAAAGAACATGTACAGGCCCGTCTGAAGTTTGCCAATGAACATCTGAATAATTCAGAGGAGAACTGGGTGAAAGTGTTGTGGTCAGATGAGACCAAAATCGAGCTCTTTGGCATCAACTCAACTCACCGTGTTTGGAGGAGGAGGAATACTGCCTATGACCCCAAGAACACCATCCCCACCGTCAAACATGGAAGTGGAAACGTTATGCTTTGGGGGTGTTTTTCTGCTAAGGGGACAGGACAACTTCACCACATCAAAGGGGCGATGGACGGGGCCATGTACCATCAAATCTTGGGTGAGAACCTCCTTCCCTCAGCCAGGGCATTGAAAATGGATCATGGATGGGTATTCCAGCAAGACAATGACCCAAAGCACATGGCCAAGGCAACAAAGGAGTGGCTCAAGATGAAACACATTAAGGTCCTGGAGTAGCCTAGCCAGTCTCCAGACCTTAATCCCATAGAAAATTTGTAGAGGGAGCTGAAGGTTTGAGCTGCCAAACATCAGCCACGAAACCTTAATGACTTGGAGAAGATCTGCAAAGCGTAGTGGGACAAAATCCCTCCTGAGATGTGTGCAAACCTGGTGGCCAACTACAAGAAATGTCTGACCTCGGTAGAGACGGGCAGAGAATGTGATTGCCTACAAGGGTTTTGCCACCAAGTACTAAGTCATGTTTTGTAGAGGGGTCGAACACTTATATCACACATTAAAATGCAAATCAATTCGTAAACAGTACGTACTTGTAGGTATTATGCGATTTGAGATTCAGCCAGTGCTTTCGATTTCCTCATAGTTCACATAGCATAGTGGTTAGCTAAACAACTGTTTTGTATGAACAACCATCTACAGTAATCTTTGTACAAGAGTACACTTTAGTTCCGTTAATAAACGTTCTTTTGCCCATGTTATTTCAGCCAAAATGTAATGGCGTGGTTGTTTCAAGGAGCACAATACAACGATACTTGAACAAAAATGAGCTGCATGGTCGAGTTGCCAGAGAGATGCCTTTACTGTGCCAATGCCACAAAAAAGCCCGGTTATAATATGCCAACAACACCTTGACACGCCTCACAGCTTCTGGCACACTGTAATTTGGAGTGACAAGACCAAAATAGAGCTTTATGCTCACAACCATAAGCACTATGTTTGGAGAGAGGTCAACAAGGCCTATAGTGAACAGAATACCGTCCCCACTGTGAAGCATGGTGGTGGCTCACTGATGTATTGGGGGTGTGTGAGCTCTAAAGGCACAGGGAATCTTGTGAAAATTGATGGCAAGATGAATGCAGCATGTTATCAGAAAATGCTGGCAGACAATTTGCATTCCTCTGCACTGAAGCTGCGCATGGGACACTCTTGGACTTTCCAGCACGACAATGACACTAAGCACAAGGCTAAGTTGACCCTCCAGTGGTTACAGCAGAAAAAGGTGAAGGTTCAGGAGTGGACATTACAGTCCCCTGACCTTAATATCATTGAGCTACTCTGGGGAGATCTCAAACGTGCGGTTCATGCAAGATGACCAAAGACTTTGCATTTTCTTTATTGACATGTTTTGTTGACATTTTTTTCTTTGTTGACATGTTTTGTTTTAAGATTGTGCCATTCTGTTATGACCTACAGTTGAATGTAAATCCCATAAGAAATAAGACGTGTTTTGCCTGCTCACTCATGCTTTCTTCACAAATGGTACATACAGCTCCAGAAAAAATTTAGACCACTGCACCATTTTCTTTCCTCTCCAAAAAAGTTGAAAAGGAAAGGTTTTGAGTGAGGAACAGAAGGGTTAAAATTAAGAGACCACTGCAGTTGAACGCTTCTGTTCTTCACTCAAATCTTTCCTTTTCAACTTTTTGGGAAAGGAAAGAAAAAGGGTGCAGTGGTCTCTTAATTTTTTCCGGAGCTGTATATTACCAATTCTCCTAGGGTATGCAAACTTTTTAACACAACTGTATGCCCTATGTGTATCAGTAACCAGCAGAACCCAAAAGACTATAAATCTGTGTAGGGTTGGGGTTAGGGATGTAAGGGTTAAGGTTAGGGTTTGGGGTGGAAATGTTAAGGTTGGATGTAGGGGAGGAATGTTTAAGATCAGGGTTCATAATACTTACCACAGCACACACTGGCATTTATCTGATGACAAAGCAAGACACCGGGTTGCATTGATGAAATAATACCGCATCAATAATAAGGAAGGTTTAGAGAAATTAGAGTCCCCATTCCGTTTCGTCAAGAGTGGCTATATATTTTCATGAAAGATTTCATTTCCAACATCAAAAACATAGATATCTAAAAAAATAAAAAATAAATTAGGGTATAAAAAAGGTTAGTTAACCTTCTGGTCATTAGATATCTTTATTTCTGATTCAAAACAACTATTGGCCAAACGACTATTTTGTTGAAATTGGATTAACAGTAAACAAGAAAAGCTAAAATGTTTGTTTTCTTTGCCCAGGAAGTGCATGCCTCAATTTTCATAGGGCCCTCATAGAATATTTGAGGCTTTGTAGTGTGAGTGTGGGTATTGCTACAGTAGCCTTGTTTGACAGCAAAAAGAAAGTGTTAGACTGTGATAGTGGGATAAGCCGATAAAAAGTCTAATGTTTGCTAAGATTCAGAATTTATCATGAAGTTAATATGCCTATATTGCAAACTCAACAACCACTGAACTAAATTAGCTTGCATTAGCTAGATTGCTAGTCAGCTGTCTATCAGTTCACTTGGTATAGTAATGCAAGCTAGTAATAGATGGTGCAAGTTAATCCCTCAACCTACTACAAGTTTGAGCATTCCAGGCAGAGCTACCTGCTGTAGAAAATCTACTGACAGTAACTCTTGAACCATACAATCTAAAGACAACAACTTTATATATAGCCTTGTTTAGGCTATTCCAACTAAAAAATTTGTAGAAACATTCATACAAATTATTCATTTGTATAATTTCAATCAATTGAAGCACTATCAATATCTCTTGAACTGTTGAAGCTAGAGACAACAAACCAACTTTGATTTAAAATTAGATTATACCATTGCAAAACTCTTAAGCATTTTGGCTATAGAAATTAACATAATTAGCATAAATGTACCCACCAACAGTCTATCTTGGTGCATTCAAGTTAAAGTCACCAAACCAACTTGAATGAATTTGTTTCGGATATCCCAAATTAAAAATGCTTAAACATTTTTAGTGGAAAGCTGCTATCAAGCTCACTACATTCACTTCTGAAATGTTCTTCTAGTTCATTTTTTTTTACTTTCCCTTCCAAATCTCATGTTCAGATGGTGATTATGGCTTTGCTTCGTTGCAACACCTGCACAGCAGATGCAGGATAGGTAAAGATTGAGACATTTCTTCCAAAGCACATTTCTCCAAACTATTCTCATCCTTTATTGTTTGCTAGATCCCACGCTGAGGAGAACAATCCTCAGCCAACAACCTTGATTGCACAGCTATGTGCCCAACCTACAAAAAGGAGTTGTTAGTGTGATATGACAAGGCAGCCCTGTTAGTCATGAAACCATTCACCTGGGCAGTGCTGAGCCAAATTGCACATCTCATGCTGGACACCTAGGCATACCCTGTGGGGCAGTGACTTAAAATGACAATATTCTGCCATATGGTGACTTCTAAGTTGCCCATTTAAGATCTTTGTAAGTTATTTTGGAAACATTGTCTTGTTTTGACTCATGTCAATGCTAAAATTGATAGTTAACCAATAACAGTTATGTAATAGAGACAAAAACTGTAGTCATTTTAGAAATTTTAGCATTAGTATATTATGTTTGGTTTGTTGGTTCTGAAGCTTAGCTAATGTGAGCGTTTTCATCTGCTTGCCACACAAGTTACAATATTGTGAGGTTCTCGCATCGTTCCGGACCCAGCTCCTCCCCGTCACGCTCCTCACCTGCCACTGTTACGCTCTCACTTCCCGATACGCATGAACGCACCCAACAATCCAGATCCCAATCACCGGAATACTAAACACCTGTGCCCTGTTTACCTCTCTATTTAGCCTGTGCTCTGCCTCCACTCCAGTGTGAGGTATTGTTCGTAGTGGACCTGCCAAGCCATTGGTTAGCTCATTGCATTTGCCTGTTTACTCCCAGCCTGTTGCTCTTTCCCTTCCCGTCCCCGTCCTATCCTGTTATCTAGAAACCTGCATCCTGACCTGTCTGCCTGGCCCTGGATTCTCCTACCGCCTAACCCTGCCTGTACTGTTGCCATCGCGGACTGATCACCCGGTATTCCGACCTGCCTACCTGCCCCTGGATTCTCCTACAGTCTACCCCTGCCTGTACTGTTGCCTTCGCGGACTGATCACCCGGTATCCGGACCTGCCTGCCTGCTTCTGGTTTCTCCTCTCTGTCGATTCCTGCCTGTGCCTTTGCCTTCGTGGATTGATCTCCTGGTTACTGAACCTACCTGCCCGTCTCTACCGTTTTTGCTCCTGCCTACTCCCCTGTACAAAAATAAATCGACAGTTGCGTTTCTGCAATTGGAACCACACACCCCGGGTCTCGGTGTTCATTACAAATATTTTCTTTGTCCTGCCAAACTCATTATTAATAATGTATTCATATTTTATTATTCAATATGTAAACAAAAAATGAAATAACGTATGAACAGCAACTATTTATATTGAAAATCTTTTTCATAATTGACAAAGCAACACATTCATACCAATTCATTGAAACTGAAATGTCTCATGTACATTAGTATTCAGGCTTTGCTATGGCAATCCAAATTGAGCTTGCATGTATCCTGTATCCTTTGATCATCCTTGCAATGTCTTGGGAAGGCTATAAAAAAGCTACTAAAGCATTGAAAGATCCCAGGAGCACAGTGAGCATCTCCATCATTTGTATGCAAACTGTTGTTGCCTATGTGGGTTGCTAGTTATAGTATTACATTGAGATGTTATTCTTGTTAGTGTCCTATACACGATCATGTGATGTCAGTGAGTTACCCCAGAGGAGCAGAACCTAATGCCAAGACATTGTATGTACATCAATGTGTATAGTTTTGTCTCAATTATTGTGAGGTGATACTGGTTTTATGTTGGGAAATATTTGTAAGAAAAATGTAAAACGAATATGTTGCTTGCAAATATATTCAACTCCTGTACTATAGGAGCTGCAAGTGTACACAGATAAAAGATATTGGCTTTTAACTGTGAACCACTGAAGTTGCTGTCACAGCTTGCCTCAGGCCTGTGTGGAAAATGGTGGATTGATTTTTATCCTACATATCAGTTGGTTTCTTTCCCTGATAAATTCAGTTATTTACCATAGGAAATGTATTAGTTATAAAAATGGGATCTGTACAGTCAATTTTTACAATTAAGCTAAATGTTCCCAAATATTAAATAAGACCCCTATGACCTCTGTGCCCCCCTTGGTGTTATAGTTAATCTAAATAGCCACATAAAAACTTTTATTTCTAGCAGTGTTGGCTACAGCAATGGTCTTTTGACAGAGCATATTCAAAATACAGTTGCTAGAGTTCTTACAGGGACCAAAAGGTCAGACCACATCACCCTGATTAAGTCACTACACTGGGTTCCTGTCAGCCAATTTAATAAGAAGGCAATGCTGCATGGGGCTAAACTTGAGTGCCAGGACTAAACTGGGTGAAGCAACCCATGCTGCGCATCTCAGGACCAGACTCCCTGTCTGTCTTATAAGTAACCTAATCCAGAAAAACGTTTGAAGCAGGTCTCAAAACCACACTGTTCATGGATGTTTTTAGTTAAATTATTTGAGTCTTTCAAAAACAAATTAACAAATTTGAAATTTAGTTTAACTACACCACTAATTATTTATTCAAGGAATACAGTGACACTTGATGTAGTTGTGGCCAATGAAAGATACTACTAATCTACTGCACTAATTGTAACTTTTCAAATACACTGAGTCAGTATGATTTATGCTAGAATGCAAAAACGTTGTTATAATGACATCCAATTTTGTTGGTTATTGCATAATGCACCATATATCATTTTCATAAAAAAATTCCAACTCCCACATTTTGTAATAGTCACTGTGACGTAGAAGTCCATCCCTGGCTGCGGCAAGCATTGGGTATACACATACTTTCCCTTAACACAGAAAATATTTCTGTTGAGTATGCTTGCTGTTTGCTTCTAAGTTTGTTCTGTGGGTCGGGACTAGTCGATCTGACACACTGCATTATGTAATCATTTATTAAAAAATGCAGGGAAATTTATTACATATTGCATTCAAGCTGTTTATTGCAAAATGTGGCAAATTATTACAAAATGCGTGTTATTACATAATGAAGTGAAAATGTATTAGAATTTGTCAAGTTATTACATAATGCGGTTTTATTACATAATGAGTGGTTATTGGCCCTTATAACTTAGTTTCCAATTTGTTTTTGACAAAGGTAAAACTTTGTTACTTATATGGTTTGTTACATACTGTATCGGTTTTTACATCCCTTTATAATGTTATCTTAGCAGACTGTTTTGGAATACATATTACATTATGTATAGAGATGCGTCAGAGAATTATAGATCTTAAGCCTTAATGTAAATGGACTAGGAAATGCCATTAAGAGAAGTTTCATAGAGAATATAAAACGGGAGAGTTCACATAATACTCTGGCAGGAAAGTCACCCATTCATTTCTGAATAAGAGAAATGTAAGAAAATGCGATAATGAAACAGCTTTTTCTCCTCATATGAAACTGTTGACATGGTGCTGCAATATGAATCATTAATACAAATACAGGATTTAGTATTCCATGAATCAGAAAGGGAATATACGTTTTACTCAGATCATAATACTGATTACTTTTTCATGTACCGACCAGACAGAAAAGGCTGAGAAATTGTACAAACTTCAGATCAGATCACAATGGTGTTTATTTAACTCTGCATCTTGAAAACAAACCTCAACATATTCTATGGAAACTTAATGTAAACACACTGAATGATGCAGCATTCAAAGAATAAAGACTGAACTGACAAATGAAACTTATTTACAGAATAATGATAATTGAGTCCCGTGTAATATTATGGGATGCAGCCAAGGCAGTTTTAGAGTAAAGATCCAAGTGTTATCATTCCTATCAAAAAAGACTAAAGCACAAAAACTACTGAACTTTCAGGAAAAGCTTGGAAGCTTTGAACATAGCGTGAGTTCCCGAAGGAACAATATTATAAGGTAGCATCAAAAGCTACAAAATGGCTTGCATGGAGATTACGCAAACAGCGGAACATCTTTTAAAATAAGGTACCCGAAAACAAAGATGATTAGATGGAAACTGGATGAAATACAAAACTCAGTAGAGTCATACTATGAAAATCTGTAAAAGCAACCATAAAAGGTCAACACACAGACAGAGGATTTTTTAAATTCTCTTGATATCCCCTAAAATGTGATGAACAAAACAATATTCTTCCAAAATAACCACTGAAGAAATCAATAACGCAATATCAAATCTAAAAGAAAAATCTCCAAGGCAGATGGCTACCCTCCAGAATGGTACAAAACTCAGAACAACTGACACCCCTGCTTCAGCTTGTTTTAATTCGACCCTGATGAGGGAGAAGCTGCAGCTATTGTGGAGGGAAGCTATAATATATTTCATTCCAATGGACAGTAAAGACAGGAGAGGCTGTAGTTGCTATACACCTTTTGCAATTCTTAATACTGACTACAAACTTTATGCATCAACAATAGCTGAACTAATCATTACCATGATCCTAGGTGAAGTAATCAATGGGGAACAAAATGATTTAATACAAAATAAGCAAAGGCCAGACAGTATAAGAAGAACACTACATACTATAGAACGCATCACCTTGTCACGATTTGCATTCATGGCAGAGGAAGGATTCTTGCGCAGAGCTTCAGTTCTTTGTTTCATATTCTTTAATTTACTTTTCTTTCCCATCATCAAAATGAAAACCAAGCAAGGAGTAAAAATAAAACAGCAGACAGGATCAACTAAGGCAGGCTAACACACACTCTTTTACAAAATAAATACAGGATGATTGCAAACCAGCTTGGAGGCTTGTAACCTCAGACTAAAAACACACCACATAAATCAATACTTCCACAAGGACTAAAGGGAATTCACTGACATATGGAGGGTAGGTCTAAACAGGAACAGGTGCAAACACTCAGGCCTAATACAAACAGGTGTGACTAATAACAAACAGGACACAAGCTATATTCAAGACACAAAATAGACAACTAGGAAACAGAAGGCGGGACCAGGAACATAGAGGTGGCTAGGGGTGAACAAAAACAAACAGGCAGGACCAGGAACATAAAGGTGGCTAGGGGTGAACAGAAACAAACAGGCAGGACCAGAAACATAGAGGTGGCTAGGGGTGAACAGAAACAAACAGGCAGGACCAGGAACATAAAGGTGGCTAGGGGTGAACAGAAACAAACAGGCAGGACCAGGAACAAAGAGGTGGCTAGGGGTGAATAGAAACAAACAGGCAGGACCAGGAACACAGAGGTGGCTAGGGGTGAACAGAAACAAACAGGCAGGACCAGAAACATAGAGGTGGCTAGGGGTGAACAGAAACAAACAGGCAAGACCAGGAACATAAAGGTGGCTAGGGGTGAACAGAAACAAACAGGCAGGACCAGGAACAAAGAGGTGGCTAGGGGTGAATAGAAACAAACAGGCAGGACCAGGAACAAGAACCTCACACACCTACAGTAGAGTGAGACTAGGGGAATACTGGGTGATGCGGAAAAAGTCTGATTTTACGTGTTTTCATTCCAGGCTGTAAGGCAACAAAAACTTTCTATACTCACTGTATATCTACGCTAATGGATGTTTTACAAACATCTGGCACATACCTGAGGTGCCGAATGTGCTTAACATACAGTACAAAAGACCAGTACAGAAGCACCAGTACAAAAGACCAGTACAAAAGACCAGAACAAAAGCACCAGTACAAAAGACCAGTACAAAAGCACCAGTACATTTTATCCCACAACAACAGCTAAAGAGTACTAGACATTACTTCCAATGACGTCTTCAGCCTTTATGCATCCCAAATTAAAATGACTCCCTTTGGATTTCAATAGTAAAATCAAATCCATCAAAACTAATATTCTACCAAGGTTTCTTTACATGTTCCAATTAATTTCATAGAAATCCCGTCTAAACAGTTTTGGAAATGGGACAAAATGTAACGTCCGCACCGTCATCCTTTGCCTGGTCTCCTCAGTGTTTGGCGCCATTGGCATTCTAACCACCGGCCTTTTCCGACCGTGCCACCAAGCCCCTCATCACCACTCACAAAATGCCCCTGCACTTGTGTATGGCCCCCACGTGCCTGTATGCACTCCCCGACAACGTCTGGGCATGCTCCTGATAAGACAGTGGATGGTGTCCTGGGGGATCTCCCAGACCTGGATCAGGCATCAGTGAGGTCCTGGACAGTCTGTGGCGCTACTTGGCGGCGTTAGATACACTGATACATAACATCCCAGAGGTTCTCAATTGGATTCAGGTCTGGGGAACGTGAGGGCCAGTCAATGGCCTCAATGCCTTTGTCATCCAGGAACTGCCTACACACTCTGGCCACATGTGGCCGAGCATTGTCCTGCACCAGGAGGAACCCAGGGCTCACCACACCAGCGTAAGATCTGATGATGGGTCTGAGGATTTCATCCCGGTACGGCAGTCAGGGGACCATAGGCTAGTATGTGGAGGTCTGTGCGACCCTCCATGGATATGCCTCCCCAGACCATCACTCACCCACCGCCAAACCTGTCATGCTGGATGATGTTAAAGGCAGCATAAAGTTCACCACGATGTCCAGACTCTTTCATATCTGCCACATGTGCTCAGTGTGAACCTGATTTCATCTGTGAAGAGAATGGGGCGCCAATGGCGGACCTGCCAATTCTGGTGTTCTCTGGCGAATCCCAATCAAGTTCAAAGTTTATTTATCAAATGCCCCGAATAACACAGCGTCATCCTGCACAATGAAGTTCTTGTGACATAGCACACGACATCGACGTAGTAAATATTAAGAAATATATACAGCAAAAATATAGCAATAATATACTTATCAATGCAAACTAGCAGCAATATTAAAAAGAGTAGGATGGGGAATATGAACAATATGGGTAGAAGTATTGAATATTACAGACACAGTGTGTAATATGCCTATGAATGGTCCGTACAAAGAATATTCTAATGTACAATAAATGTATATGGAAAGACATCAGAGCATCTGGAATGTTCATGTGCGATCAGTATGTTGCTGGTTGAGGAGCCTTATGGCCTGAGGGAAAAAACTAAGTCTGGAAGTGCATGTCCCAATGACAGCAGTGTGAACAGACCATAGCCTGAGTGTTGAATGCTGAGCTATAGTCCACAAACAGCATTCTCATGTATGTGTTGCCTTTTTCCAGGTGGTAGAGGGCGGTGTGTGTCGTTAGGGCGATGGCATCGTCCGTAGATATACTGGGGTGGTATGCAAATTGAAAGGGGTCCAAGGTGTCAGGAAGGGTGGAGCAGATGTGAGTTCTGACCAGCCGCTTGAAGCACTGCATGATGATGGAGGTCAGTGTTACAGGGCGGTAGTCATTCAGGCAGGTGATGGAAGCTTTCTTCGGTACAGGGACAATGGTGGTTTGTTTGAAGCAGGAGGGGACTACAGACAGAGACAGGGAGAGGTTGAATATGGGGGTTAAAACCTCTGCTAGCCGGTTGTCGCACCCCGAGGACAGCCTGGAATTTCATCTGGCCCTGGTGACTTCTAAGGGTTCGCTTTTCTAAAAGCTCTCCTTACGTCAGCCATGGTTAGGGACAGTTCCAGGTGTTGTTGGTCACCTCAAACCGTGCATAGAAGGAGTTGAGTTTGTCGGGGAGGGAGGGCATCATTGCTGTTTCTCCCTTTAAAGTCTGTGATACATCACAGTCCACAACACATGCATCTCGGTTTAGAGCTGTGGTAGTTAGACTCCAACTTATCCCTGTAGTCTCTCTTGGCATCTCTGATGGCCTTCCGTAGGTCATATATGGACCTCCTCAGAGCCTCCAGGTCCCCGGAACTATAGGCAGAGGACCGTGCTCTGAGCATTGCACGGACATTACCATTAACCCAGGGCTTTGGTTGGAGAAAGTCGTACCCTCGGTACGACATCGTCGATGCACTTGGAGACATACACCGATCAGCCATAACATTAACCCCTGACAGGTGAAGTGAAGAACACTGATAATCTCGTTATCATGGCACCTGTCAGTGGGTGGGATATATTAGGCAGCAAGTGAACATTCTGTCCTCAGAGTTGATGTGTTAGAAGCAGGAAAAATGGGCAAGCGCAAGGATCTGAGTGTCTTTGACAAGGGCCAAATTGTGATGTCTCGACTGGGTCAGAGCATCTCCGAAACTGCAGCCCTTGTGGGGTGTTCCCGGTCTGCAGTGGTCAGTAACTATCAAAAGTGGTGTCAGAACACAGTGCATTGCAGTTCATTACCTATGGGGCTGCGTAGCCGCAGACCAGTCAGGGTGCCCATGCTGACCCCTGTCCACTGCCGAAAACACCTACAATGGGCACGTGAGCATCAGAACTGGACCACGGAGAAATGGAAAAAGGTTGCCTGGTCTGATGATTCAGGTTTCCTTTTACATCACGTGGCTGGCCGGGTGCGTGTGCATCGCTTATCTGGAGAACACATGGCACCAGGATGCACTATGGGAAGGAGGCAAGCCGGTGGAGGCAGTGATGCTTTGGGCAATGTTCTGCTGGGAAACCTTGGGTCCTGCCATTCATGTGGATGTTACTTTGACACGTACCACCTACCTAAGCATTGTTGCAGACCATGTGCACCCTTTCATGGCAACGGTATTCCCTGATGGCATTGGCCTCTTTCAGTAGGATAATGTGCCCTGCCACAAAGCAAAAATGGTTCAGGAATGGTTTGAGGAACACAACAACGAGTTCAAGGTGTTGACTTGGCTTCCAAATTCCCCAGATCTCTGTCCAACTGAGCATCTATGGGATGTGCTGGACAAACAGGTCCGATCCATGGAGGCCCCACCTCGCAACTTACAGGACTTACAGGATCTGCTGCTAACATCTTGGTGCCAGATACCACAGCACACCTTCAGATGTCTAGTGGGGTCCATGCCTCGACGGGTCAGGGCTGTTTTGGCGGCAAAAGTGTGACCTGCACAATATTAGGCAGGTGGTCATAACGTTATGGCTGAACGGTGTATGCTGAGACAGAGTCTGTGTTTTCAATGTCCCCATAGGCTGCATCACAGAACATCTGCCATTCTGTTGTTTCAAAGCAGAACTGTAGAGCGGTAATGGATCCCTCATTCCAGCGTTGAACTGCCCACAAAAATGATTTATTCTGTTTTAGGCATTGTCTAGATGGGAGGAGCAAAATTGATGTGTGGTCCGCCAAAAGCCAGGCAGGGGATGTGTTTGTAGCTATTTCGTATTGGTGAATAAAAATGGTAAAGAGACTGGTTCCCACAGGTAGGAAAGTTAATGTGCTGGTGGTATTTCAGTGAAACTTTCCTCTTATTTGCCTTATTGAAGTCGCTAACAACAATAAAACCTACCTCAGGGTGGGCGTCTTCTAGTCCATTTATTACTCCGTATAGGTCCTCCAGTGGGCATGTTTTATCTGCTTGCGGGGTTATGTAAACTGCTGTGATTATAGCAGAACTGAATTCCCACGGAAGGTAGAAGGGCCATACCTTTATAGTTAGTATCTCTAGGTCTGGTGAACAGCGTGTTGACAGTACTGCAACATCTGAGCCCCAGCGAGAGTTAACCATAATGCTAACCACTCCGCCCTTATGTTTACCTGACTCCGCAGTTCTGTCCTGCCGGTAGATAGAAAAACCAGCAGGGGTGATGGCTGAGTCAGGCACTATAGGATCCAACCAAGTCTCTTCAAACGCTAGCACACAACAGTTCGCAATGTCCCGCTGAAAGTTAATCCGTGCATGTAGTACGTCCATTTTATTGTCCAGGGATTGAACATTTGCGAGGAAAATGGTATGTAATGGCGGATTGCAGTATCTCGTCCGAGATCTACATAGGATACCGGCACGTTTGCTTCTTCTTTCTCCTCGGTCAGGCATATTGGTAAACAAATCGGTGACAGGACAAAGGAATCACAGCAAGCGCTCCAGTAAGTAGTGTAAAAGTCTGTATTCAATTATGAACGAATTTCCAGAAGTGCGAGTCGATCATACTGTATGATCGACAGCGCAGCATGAATGAAAATATAAACAATATAAATAATGCAAACAGTAATAAGCAAAAATCTACATAGTGAACGCAGATCCATTGTCAGTGCAAACTTTCTCTATGGCACACAGAAAGTAATCGAGCTGCACGTTGCTGGACTGTGAGCACAGGTCCCACAAGAGGATGTTGGGCAGATACCAGTCCTGCTGCTGGGTTGATGCCCTTCTACGGCCCTGTCAAGCTCTCCTCATGTAACGGCCCGTCTCCTGGTATTTCCATGCTCGAGACTGTACTGGGAGACACAGCAGACTACCTGTGCAACCTGAATGGACTGTAGGTACCACCTCATGCAACAAGTAGGGACAAGGACACTAGCAAAATGCAAAACTAGAGAAGAATCACCCAGGAAGGATAAGGAGAGCAATTGTTTGTGGCCACCACCTGCAAAGCCATGCCCTTTTTGGGGGTTGTCTTGCTGTTACCTTTCCAGTGCAGGTCACACAGATGAAATCGCCTTTGGAGAGAAACTAGACAGATTGATATCCCTGAAGTTTAACTGACTTATAACTGGTGTTATACTGTGATGATTGTGTGCCCTTAATTTGTTTGAACAATGTAATTAAATCTAGAAAGAGGTCAAAATTCTGAGTGATTCATCCCTGCAACTGAGGACAGCTTGACAGTGGATGCCGAAAGATATCACACTGTTGTGCACTATTATACCAAATGGGGATCTAATTAGTTTAGTTATTTATTTAGACTAAAACTGATGTCTTGGATAAACAAGTCTTTTATAGGTATCTTCCCTACTTCAAGACACTACTTCACAAAATATCAAAGTGAATGACCCTCACACACCTCTGGGACTTATTTAAGTATTCAACAATGCATTCAATCTGAGTATTAAAGGAGTGATTTCTAGTTTATATCAAGGTATCTTGTCCATGAAGATACACTACAGAATACATTAAAAAGAAATGGGAGTAAGAACTTAACATTGCAATTACAGACAAAACATTGTTGAAAACATTTTGGACCCAATTCAGTTCCATTAATTCATGGTCTTGGATAGAATTATGTTGAAAGAATGTTACACGCTTCTTTACAAGATAAAATAAAAACAGATCAACTCCCAACATTCTTGTTGGAGAGTAAATGGTTCTGCAATGGGAGATCACTACAATATGTTTTGGACCTGCTGTAGAAACCTACTTGGCATAGGTAAGATCCACAATTGGTAAAATAATGAGTTTCAACATAGATCACACTTCAATTCCTCTGTTCCTGATAAAAACCTGATAATTGATAAATAGTTGATAACTTACACAATGAAGAAAAATATCTATTGAAAGTCCAAATGGACGTTTGTAGAGAAACGATCCAAAGAAAATGGGCCGCAAATGTAACCCATTGATTAGACATTGTTAAAGAAATAGGTTGTATAGAGTATTGTCACACCCGTCACAGAGGGTTTGTTGTGAGAATCAATGTCCTCTCTCCCTCAGAGAGCGATCTGTTTCTCGTCATCATTGCCCTCACCTGTGTAACTGTATTTCAAATGTTGTTGCACCTGTCCATTATATGTTCTTCTTTAATGAACAGTTGCTGTCACACTTGGATAAAAACACCCCTTTTGAATGACTGTGAAAGGTTAGGCTGTGAATTAAGGAAAATAAAGACCAGATTGTATTCTACAAAAGTCAGAGATGAATTAATACAAATTCATAGTTTAGAAAAATGGTACAAAATAATATCCAAGTGTTTGGATATCCAAGTGAGCACTGTTAGGTCAATCAGGAAGTGGAAGATGCATCATACTACCCAGACTTCGCCTAGAAAAGGCTTTCCCTCAAAAATCTGAGATAAAACAAGGAGACTTGAGGCAGAAGCCACAGAAAGGCCCAAAATCTCTTTTAATGAGCTAAATTTCACTGGCTGAGAATGGTCAATCGTAACAATAGCTCTGTATAAAACTGTCCTGTATTGGTGGTTGGCAAGAAAGACACAGCTACTTAAAAAATACCATTGGAAAGCATGAGGATGACCCAACAGTGTTATAGGAAAATGTTTTGTTCAGATGAGACCAAGATAGAACATTTGGGCCAAAACTTAAAGTAGGGATGCTTCTCATCAGCAGGACCAAGAAGAATGGGCCAAAATCACTGGAAATCTATGCAAAGCCTGCATAAGCATCCAAATACTTAAAGCTGTTACTGTTATTGCAGCAATGTCTTTAAGATGACCCTTCACTGGAACTAAGGGGCCTAGCCCAAACCCTGAAAAACAGCCCCAGACCATTATCCCTCCTCCACCAAACTTTTCAGTAGGCACTATGCATTTTGGTAGGTAGCATTTTCCTGGTATCCGCCACACCCAGATTCATCTATCAGACTGCCAGATAGTGAAGCCTGATTCATCACTCCAGAGAACACATTTCCACTGCTCCAGAGTCCAGTGGCTGCATGCTTTACACCACTCTAGCCGACACTGCATTGTGCATGTTGATGTGAGGCTTGCGTGCAGCTGCTCGGCCATGGAAACCCATTTTGTGACACACAGTTCTTGTGCTGATGTGGCTTCCAGAGGCAGATTGGAACTCTGTGGTGAGTGATGCAACAGATAATAGGTTATGAGATTTTTACACATCACGTGATTCAGCACTCGGCATCCCTGCTCTGTGAGTTTACATGGTCAACCACTTCATTGCTGGGCAGTTGTTGCTCCTAGACACTTGCAAATAGTAAATTGGAGGTTTTCAGTCCATGTCAATGATTAAATCACATCAGATGGTCTTGAAAAAAAATTAAAAGAAATGGTGTAATTACATCATCACATCTGGTCATTAATTGCATGTTAATGAAAATAGCAATGCACCAGCCTTGGAGGAATCTGTAGACAAATACTACTGCTATTTAAGACAAACAAGTAGTTCTTCAGACAGAAAACATCACATACAATATTAGTTTAACCATTTATTGGAGACATGCACAAAAATATTTTTTGAAGTCTCGGCGTTAGTTTCTACTCCCCTGGGGTAACTCACTGACATCAAATGATTGTGTAAACAATATTACTAATAACAATAAACACCATAATTATAGCAATCCCCATAGGCAATGACCAAGGTACGCAGTACTGATCACCCCACAAATGGAAAGAAATAAAAACAAATAAGAACAGTGGAACTGAGCATAAAAGCAGTAGACTGAGCATTAGTAAGATACATATTAGATGTATATTTTTAATAAGATGTGTATTTTTTTAGTAAGGTGCAAGAATTGTCTAGTTAAGTGTTGTGTGCGTGTGTGGGGAGCGGACTATAGTCAGTTTGGCTCCGGGGGCATGTTCATGAGGCCTACTGCTGCTGTAGGAAAGAAACTGTTCTTGTGGTGAGAGGTTTTAGTCCTGATGGACCTCAGCAAGGTGATGTTCAGCTCCCACTTGAGGTCCAGGGCGATGGTGATGCCCAGAAAGCGAAATGCCACAGAGTTGACTGGGGAGCCACCCAGGGCGATCGGGAGGAGGGCAGCTGGGTTTCTTCTGAAGTCCACAGTCACCTCCACTGTCTTTAGGGCGTTGAGATCCAAGTTGTTCTGACTGCACCAGGTCACCAGATGGTCAATCTCCCACCTGTAGGTGGACTCGTCTCCATCAGAAATAAGTCAGATGAGGGTGGTGTCATCCGCAAACTTCAGGAGCTTGACAGAGTGGTGAGTAGAGGTGCAGCTGTTGGCGTACAGTGAGAAGAGTGGGGGGACAGGACGCAGCCTTGAGTGGAGCCGTTGCTGATGGTCAGGGGGTCAGACAAGTGCTTCCCCAGCCTCACGTGCTGCCTCCTGTAGGACAGGAAGTTTGTGAGTCTGTGGGTTGTGGGTCTAGTAGCTAGAGGGTCGGTGATGGTCTTGAGGTGAGACAGCACAAGGCACTCAAATTACTTCATAACCACAAGAGGTCAGGGCGACGGGTCTGTAGTCGTTAAGTCCTGTGATCCTTGGCTTCTTGGGGACTGGGATGGAGGACTTGAAACAGGCCAGAATGCATCATGTCTCCAGTAAGGTGTTAAAAATGTCAGTAAACAGAGCAGAAAGCTGATCTGCACAGTGTTCAAGGGTGGATGGGGAGACACCGTCAGGCCCTGCTGCTTTGCAGGAGTTCTGTCTCTTGAATAGTCTGTTAACGTCCCCCCTCCAGGACTGAAAGATCCACTGTAGAGGCAGAGGTGGGGATGATTGAGATGGGTGATTGTGAATGGGGAATGGGCCCCGATGGTGGGGGGGTTGGTGTTGATAGCTGGACACAGGGAGAAGATATGTTGTCAGGACTGCCCTTTTGTCTTTCAAATCTGCAGTAGAGCTCATTAAGGTCGTTGGAAAGTTGAAGGTCATTAATGGAGTGGGGGGATTTAGGCTTGTAGTTAATGATGGCCATTCGAGTCTTCATTACCGTTCGTCTAGCAGCAGGATATTACGCTAGCAGCGCTAACTCAGATTTTCTTTTTCAAAATAAAAGCCATCATTGAAATATATAAGGCAATATAGTTAACAATCTAGTTTGTACATTTTATGCTTAATGTCCGTTTCAATGTTATTCTTGTCTGTTCTTTTTCTCAGACTAGATTGTTAACTATATTGCTTTATAAATATCAATGAAGGCTTTTATTGTGATAAAGAAAATCTGAGTGCTGCCAGCATAATATCCTACTGCTAAAATAACGCTAATGAAGCCTCGAATGGCCATCGCTACTTGTAGTTGGTAATCTGTTGGAGGCCTCTCCAAACAGAAGCAGAGTCATTGGTCGAGAACTGTTGTTTTAATTACTCTCCATACAGGCGCTTGGCTTCCTTCACCGCCTTACCAGCATCAGTGTACTCATCCAGACCATTAGAGACAGACTTAACAATGATGTCACAGCATCAGTGTACTCATCCAGACCATTAAAGGCAGACTTAACAATGTCACAGCATCAGTGTACTCATCCAGACCATTAGAGACAGACTTAACAATGATGTCACAGCATCAGTGTACTCATCCAGACCATTAAAGGCAGACTTAACAATGTCACAGCATCAGTGTACTCATCCAGACCATTAGAGGCAGACTTAACAATGATGTCACTGCATCAGTGTACTCATCCAGACCATCAGAGGCAGACTTAACAATGTCACCATCAGTGCATTCCAGACACACACACAGATCAGATCCTCTGTTGCTTCACTGCACCACATCTTTGATCTTCACACAGCAGTTAATAAAAATTCCAGGTCAGGAGAACAGTACTGTAGTATGACTGTCACATTGTTGATATAACTGATTCCAGGTCAGGAGAACAGTACTGTAGTGTGACTGTCACATCGTTGATATGAATGATTCCAGGTCAGGAGAACAGTACTGTAGTATGACTGTCACATTGTTGATATAAATGATTCCAGGTCAGGGTAACAATACTGTAGTATGACTGTCACATCATTGATATAAAGGATTCCAGGTCAGGGTAACAGTACTGTAGTATGACTGTCACATCGTTGTCCCAGCTGTTGTTAATGTAGAAACATATTCCTCCTCCCTTCCTTTTGTCTGAGAGAAATGCAGAGGAAGTTATCATTATTGATAACTGAATGATCAGATATGCCCAGTACAAAGAGGCCACATTGATTGAAATGAACTGCCAGATTTTGTTTTAGGTTTGGCTTTTTAAGACAATAATGAATAAACAGGGGTGGGGTATGTAGGCAGATGGCATGCGCCCAAATCATCTGGGTGCCAGCTTTTATCTCAACAAGGCAGCCTTAAGGAAGTGACCGGCCCAATCAACCTTAGCTAAGGTAACCATAAACTTCATTCCCATTGCTCTACCTCTGCCTTAGATGAGGAGACAGATTATATAATTGATGTAACCTTACTTTATTCAAATAATTGTCAGTTGAATCTATGCTATCAGTAGTATTATATCTGACTATTGTACCACTACACGCTTGCACAGATAAAGAGGTATTGTGAGTAGTAATCTTGTCCCCATAAAGTGGAGTCACACAAGTGGCTCATGAAATGTATTCTCCACTAACAATCCTGTATGTTGACAATCCACATACATTCAAAAACCGCAATGGTCTTGGTTTTTTTCACTTAAATATGCAAGGTTCATTGTTTAAGATTTTATTTTATTAAGATTTTGGTATCTCAATCTAATCCAGACATGTTTATTTTATCTGAAACTTGGTAATCTAAGTATACAAATGATGCAGATACTGTACAAAGTATTTAGAGCAAATAGGTTGGGAAAAGGTGGAGGCATGGCCATTTTTACAAAAATAAATCCCCTTTCAGTCTCGCTTCTTAAGTCTTTCTGTATTATTGAGGATGCTGAAGTGCTAGACTTAAGTATTATATTAGGAATCAATTGTAATTTTACAGTTGTCGGAGTATATCACCCATCATCATCAGCCAAGAAAGGTATGCTAAATTCCTTAATGGACCATTTGGCCACATTTCTATAATATTAAGTGATTATCATTGGTGATTTTCACCTAGACTGGGAATAGAGAGTGAGAGAGAAAGCGAGAGAGCAAGAGGGTGAGAGCAGGTACTATAAAGGTGTTCAGTGTTGGCCTAAACTTAACACAACTAAACACCAAGCGAACAAGGCCAAATTTTAAGGAACCTATAACGTTTACATTGACTGATTATAGATTGACAATGAGTTAAGAATGTGGAAAGCAATGTATTTCTACTAGATATCAGCTACCATTGCCAGACTGTATGCATTAGAGATCAGAATTTTGAAGGCCAAACCATGGGATTTTAGTGAACAAGCTTTTTTACATCACCCATCCCAAAGTGATCTTGACTGCATTTCAGCCATTCCAGAGTCCGAACTAGTACTACAGTTTTCACTAGTGTTTTTATCTCAATAGCAGATAAGCATGCCCTTCAAATGAGGATAAGAGTCAAGAACAGATCCAATCCCTGGTTTGATTCCAAAATATCTGATGCTGTTCATAAAATAAATGTGGTGTGGGCAAATGCTAGAAAAAACAACCTCTAGCTTGGACTGGCAGACTTAAGATATTGAGAAACGTATATAAAAAACTTATTAGAAAGGTGAAAACAGAATAATATGTAAATACTCCATATACCTACAATGGATGTCCTTCTGAAAAAAACATGAACGGTGCCAGAACAGATACCACCACACTGCCAGAAGTGTTGGACTCTGCACCTATTACTGATCAAATGCATACCTGTTACTGAACAATTGCTTATGCCTTTAATTGCCACTTCATTGCAGCAGGTGATCTTTTTTAAAAACAAAACTCTATGCCTAACACAAATGACAGTAATAAATGAAAGAGGAATACATGAAAATCTAGTAATTATGCAGGAACACTGATTTGAAGTGTCAAGAATTTTCAAGTAAAGCCTGTTCACTGACAAGAGGTCTTGTTTCATTGCTAGTTATAAACATAAAAAACCACAGGGGCTGATATGCTAGATCCAGGCATATTGGTTAGTACTGCTCCAGTAATCTCTGGAACTAACAGATATTTAATCTAAAATTCAATTTTGGTGGTTATCCCTAAATTCTGGAAAACCACTCATGTGCGTCCACTGCATCAGGGTGGGAACAGTGTTCTTGATAATTCTCACCCTATTTGTAAATTGTCATCACTTGGTAAAATCCTGGAGGCACTGGCAAAAAAACACTTATGCTCCTTTTAATCAGAAAATTGCATTTTGATCAGATTTCAATCCGGTTTTAAACCTGGGCACAGTACTATCACAGCAAGTACACTGCTGGTAAATTATATTTTCAAAGCCTTAGATGAGAAATTCAGTTGTGTTGCTCAGTTTGTTGAACTGTTGAAGACGTTCCATACTCAATCTTGTTAGGAAAGCTGTCTTCATTGAGCCTGGCCAAGGACACTGGGTGCCTCTGGTTTCAAAATTACCTTAGTGACAGAACACTGTTCTAGCTTATGGATTTAAATTTCTTTTAGTCCACAAAAGAGTTCTACATCGTTCCGTTTTTTCAGTTTTGGGTCCTTTATCGTCCACTCTATACACCGATCAGCCATAACATTATGACCACCTACGTAATATTTTGTTGGTCCCTCTTTTGTCGCCAAAACAGCCCTGACCCGTCGAGGCATTAGACTCCACTAGACCTCTGAAGGTGTGCTGTGGTATCTGGCAACAAGACATTAGCAGCAGATCCTTTAAGTCCTGTAAGTTGCGAGGTGGGGCCTCCATGGATCGGACTTGTTTGTCCAGCACATCCCATAGATGCTCAATTGGATTGAGATCTGGGGAATTTGGAGGCCAAGTCAACACCTTGAACTCGTTGTGTTCCTCAAACCATTCCTGAACCATCTTTGCTTTGTGGCAGGGTGCATTATCCTGCTGAAAGAGGCCAATGCCATCAGGGAATACCATTGCCATGAAAGGGTGCACATGGTCTACATATGCACCCTACGTGTCAAAGTAACATCCACATGAATGGCAGGACCCAAGGTTTCCCAGCAGAACATTGCCCAAAGCATCACACTGCTTCCGCTGGCTTGCCTTCTTCCCATAGTGCATCCTGGTGCCATGTGTTCTCCAGGTAAGCGATGCACCCGGCCATCCACGTGATTTAAAAGGAAACGTGATTCATCAGACCAGGCCACCTTCTTCCATTGCTCCGTGGTCCTGTTCTGATGCTCACATGCCCATTGTAGGTGCTTTTGGCAGTGGTCACAGGGGTCAGCATGGGCCCCCTGACTGGTCTGCGGCTACACAGCATCCTACGCAACAAACTGCGATGCAATGTGTGTTTTGACACCTTTCTATCAGTACCAGCATTAACTTTTTCAGCAATTTGAGCTACAGTAGCTCGTAGCTACTGGGCCAGCCGCTTTTCCTTCCTTGGACCACTTTTGATAGGTACTGACCACTGCAGACCAGGAACACCCCACAAGGTCTGCAGTTTTGGAGATGCTCTGACCCAGTTGTCTAGCCATCACAATTTGGTCCTTGTCAAAATCATTCAGATCCTTATGCTTGCCCATTTTTCCTGCTTCTAACACATCAACTTTGAGGACAGAATGTTCACTTGCTGCCTAATATATCCCACCCACTGACAGGTGCCATGATGACGTGATTATCAGTGTTATTAACATCACCTGTCAGTGGTCATGATGTTATGGCTGATCGGTTTATATTAATTAAAAATCTAACTCTAAGTGTTTTGAGTTCGTTTCCACATGCAATGCAGATTTGTGGCTTGGAACACAGTTTTAATTCATGAAATTGGACAGTGCTAATTCCACCCTGGTACAGGGGCAAATAATGGTTTGTTGTGAAAAATGACTCCATGGTCTTTCAAGAGCAACATTGTAAGCGGAATTTCACCCAAATATGAATCTAGGTCGAACTATCCCTTTAAGGAAAGATATTCCACAAAATAACTTAATAAGGCACATGTTAATAGAAATGCATTCCAGGTGACTACATCATGAAGCTGGTTTAGAAAATGTAAAATGTGTGCAAAGCTATCATCAAGGCAAAGTGTGTTACTTTGAAGAATCCACAATATGGATATTACACAGACAATCTGACAAGTTGCTACATGATTCCAAATGTGTTAGTTCATAGTTTTTATGTCTTCACTATTACTTACAGTGTGGAAATAGTAAAACTAAAGAAATATGAATGAGTAGGTGTTCACACGTTTGACTAATACGGTATATAATGTACTTTTGGGTACCTAAGACTTTTGCACAGTATACCTGAATGAGTATACTGTATACAGTATACTGTTTACCTGAATTAATTTCTGTTGTGTGCATGTTATAGACCTAGCTTAGTCTTTTACGAAGAAATCACAACACACATATTGGTATAAGTAGGTGAACAGTAGAAGGCTAGGTTCTAGTTGAATGTCAAAAGAATACAAACAATTTGAACTTACCAAGATGTTGTTCCCTTTCTTCCTTATTCATGTAGACCATTTCCCTGATTTTAGCAACTGTGTTTCTGGGTTACCCCCCCATGTCGTAAGCACCTGAATGTACAGACGGTCAAGATATCATTACGGAGCAGACCAATGCTGAAATTAAGCTTAAAAAAAATTATATTCAAATATTTGTCAATGAAATATATTTGATTTATAGTATTACAATACCATCGGTGAAAAAGATGAGGACATGATAAAGCTCCTTAAATGAAGTTTTATTTAGTTCTTTTTGGATAGTCATCCGCTCCAATATTGTTTTAAAAGCAAGGTTGATGTTGGTCCCAACATTTTCTGTTACTGTAAAAAAGTGCACATACTGTCACAGCGCGGAGTAGTTAGGACACAAGGCGCAGAACAATGACGCAAAAACATTGCTTTTATTAGGCTCAACAGCACAAAAGAAGCATCAACACCCATCGACTTAAATGCACAAGGCATAAACAATAATCCACAACAATGGTCACAAAAGGGCAACTTAAATAGGATCCCCAATCAGAGACAACACAGGGCAGCTGCCCAGAGGCGTTGCTAGGATCACAATACATTCGGAGCTTAGCCCACCCTTCCGCCCCGCCCGGGACAGAAAGTACAGGGTTTTGAATGTACATGCGGAAAATGTCGATGTACACGCTAGCGGCCTACAAGTCTACATTGTCATAATGCACGATCGGAATTATAGATGAATAGATCTGGGGCTATATTTTTACTATTTTTTTTTTTGGTCTGTTTGAGATCCGGGGCTATTCATAAAAGATCTGAGGCTATATCCCCGGACGCCCAGGGCTAACGACGCCACTGCAGCTGCCTCTAATTGGGGACCAACATAACAGCACAAAGATGCCAAGAGGGCGTTCTTGCTGTGTAGCCCAGACACCAGCCACTTGATACATGTACAGTGTGGACGATGAAATGATAAATACATAAGTCTTTGCTCACCATCATACTTAAAATTTTCCAAGTCAGTCAGAACATCCACAAGCCTTTTTCTATTTCTTCCAGAATAATCTATTATGTTGACAATCTCTGATACTTCAGAACCAAATATAATTATTTACTTCATAATTGGGATCGACTGCAAAACTAGTGACCTATAAAAGTACAAGGAGCAAGACATGATTACATTCAGGTGAGTGTCAGTGAATGTTAGTGGACCACTGTGGTTTGTTTATTTCTGTGTGCTTTGCTCATTAAGGAATCTCATACTACACACCTAAATGACTCACAAACTGTATAACATACCCTGTCCATAACTATGACATACCTTTGTGATAGGTTTCTGGACCGCACATCTTACTTCGGTAAACTGTTCTTCCTCAATGCTGCTAGAAATATCCATAGCAAAATATATGTTAAGCTTTCCACTACCATCAGTTCTGATCATCGTTTCTGGCATGTATGGGTCATCTGAAAGTCATCAGAAGGATATCTTATTTTGATGATCAATTTAAGTTTAAGCATTACTGGTTAAATTTAATGCTGACAATAGGAAATTAGAGCATGGTAAAGTTTAGACATAAAGGTTAGGTTACCCTGGTTAGCGTGAAAGGATAAGGAACATGGATTCCAGGTTATCCAGTCCTGAGAAATATAGAAAAACAATTGTGTGTGTGTGTGTGTGTGTGTGTGTGTGTGTGTGTGTGTGTGTGTGTGAAATAGCACCAAAAAAGTATTTAAAAAAAAGACTTACAAACAATGGATGACATATTGGTTATGGACCGACATATTGGTTATGGAACGAGCCCTGCTACCTGAAGGCTCTGTAAGAAGGTGCTGCCGAAGACCTCTGCAATCTCTTGCTCAGTGTCATATGTGTGTTTATCTGCCAAAATAACAAAAGAACAGGTTGACCTAGACCCAGTCCACTGGCCACTTTCTTGACATACACGCTCCTTCGACCCCACCAAAGTTAAACCGTCGTCACAGCGATATGTCACTTTGTCACCGATGCCAAAAAAATCTCCGGTCCTCCTAGCACCTGGTGGGATCCCAGGGTCAGCGCAACAATCTCCATCTCCTAGTGTAAGATAATGGTAGAACAATGTCAGTGAGACATAAACTGGGAAGGTCTGAAAGAGAAACATGCTGTATCATGACACTGATGGCCCTATTTTTGTGTTAAGGCGGTGCTAGAATCCATGCAGGTTAGAAAACCTGCATTGATTTTGTGAGCTAAAACGATCATGCGGTGACACACAGTGCCATTGCAAAAATTACATGTTTTTTGTGTAAGAAAAACCTCTTATTAAAAAGAGTCATATTGGGATGTATCTTGGGTTGCGTCTCAAGGCCCATGGTATCAAAATACACAATAGGCTTACTTCTGCTCTAGCCCAGAGTTAGCTTAAGTAGTGTTGTTAAAATGAAGGAACTGAAACAGGATGACTGCTATAGAAAAGCTGTTGCAAACTTCCTGAAACATTTGTTGCATCACTAGGGTGAATGTTGTTATTTTTTAAATAAAACTAATTAGTTCACTAATTTTATCAATCCAGTCTATTTCTTGCCCCAATGGAAATTCTCTACTTGTATCACTGTTGACACCAACCCTTAGCATGCAATAGCTGGCTAGATGTGCTGTGGCTAAGTTAGGGAAACAGCGCCAGTTCTGAATAAACACATTTCAGCTGCTATTTCAGCATTGTGCAATTCAAAACAATCACTACGAATGCAGCAAATTACTCAGTTTAGTCTTAAAACGTTTTCAAGAAAGTTTACGGTTATAGTATAGCTTTTGCTGTAGCGGTGACATGGTTCAATTTCATGAATTTTCACAATGCCAATTATGCGGGTCTACGTTTATTCCAAGTGCTGTGTTGTCATTAGCCCTGCTAGCCCTTTGTTGTAGATGTGTAGCAAGTGGAATGTTATTCTACTGGGATAGGAAGTGGAATTTCTTTATTCAGTAACAAGAAAGTTTGCAGCATGGTCATCTAACTAATCAGATGCCATCCTTATTTTTGTGCATTGTGTGAACATTGTCTGCGAGTATTGTTTTACATCACATGTAGTATCTAACAATATCTGAGTGCATGTTTTATCTGAGGAAAATATGTTTTAATTTTTGCGCTGTGTTGATGAGCAGCCTAGTTATCCTAGTCTGTTGTGTAGCAGCAAGCATTCACCTCTGTACTTTTAACATACGAAATGACAACATAATGTGTGAAAGCACATGTTGTGGCCATAAGTCGCATGCTGTATTTTCATTCATTTCTGTATGTTTTATTTTTTTAGTGTCAACTCATTCACATTTTTGAATCTAGCATTTAATTGAAGCAAGTTGAGATGTTATTAAGAAGTGTACACTAATTAAGCTTAGTCTGGCCTGTGGCAGCAACAAACAATGACTTTTTATGGATTATTACCACAGGCCTTCAGACACAACCCAAACGGAACTTCACCCAAATCAGCTTTTTTTCCAGCAATGACCTGGGAGCCATTAGGCTTAACTGACTTGCTCAGGAACAGAGGGCTTGAGGACACAACTACTCTGCCCCACTAAATAACATTTAGCCCCTCTATCTCCCCTAAACATCTACTATTCAGACCGCAACCTGCGCTTTGGTTGATATCTCACTGTTCATTTCTAAAACACACACTTCATTTTTGCTATAATTGGTTTTAGTTGTCTGTCTAACAATTTCACCTCAGTTCCTTAAAAACAAACTGAGCGGCTATTTGATAACCTGCACCTGCACCTGCTGAACCATCAAACTCATCTGTATTTGTCATCTGTGTGTGTCAGTTGTATGTGTCATCTGTATGTGTCATCTGTATGTGTCAGCTGTATGTGTCATCTGTATGTGTCAGCTGTGTGTGTCAGCTAAGTGTGTCAGCTGTGTGTGTCAGCTGTGTGTGTCAGCTGTGTGTGTCAGCTGTGTGTGTCAGCTGTATGTGTCAGCTGTGTGTGTCAGCTGTGTGTGTCAGCTGTATGTGTCAGCTGTATGTGTCATCTGTATGTGTCAGCTGTGTGTGTCAGCTGTGTGTGTCATCTGTATGCGTCAGCTGTATGTGTCAGCTGTGTGTGTCAGCTGTATGTGTCATCTGTATGTGTCAGCTATGTGTGTCAGCTGTATGTGTCATCTGTATGTGTCAGCTGTATGGACTGTACTTTGATGATTGTTATTCCCCTAGTATATTTCTATTTATATATTTTACAATACCTGTGTGGTTCTGTGTGTTGTCTTGTCCTCTTGGAATCGTATGCCTTTGGCCAGATTGAAAGTATATTACATATTTGGTAAAATAACAGTGCAATGTAAAATAAGCAATGGAAATTGATTTAAAATCTTCCAAAATACATTGTGAGCCAAATCAGATTACTGTTGATGTTGATTTGGGATTTAAGCAATTTCTTGTAAGAACCAGAAAAGGAACCAGACAAACCTAGTTCAACCGCCCCGCAATTAAAATCAATAAATATTGTTGCCCTCACTGGATTTGAACCAGAGTCTCCCATGTGAGAGGCACTATCTTTAACCCCTACACCACAGTAACGCATGTTTGAACAGTCCCTAGACACCATTGAGCATTGTGTTAAACTGACTAACATGTCTTAAGTTTACCTCCACCACAAATAGCGTCTATGAACTGTATGGCTTTTGCCACTGGCCGTTTTAACAGCTTATTAGACAGTAATAGGCTTACTAGTATCTACTTACTACTTGGAATAGTCATAAGAATTGAGCAATTGCTAGCAAGACTGAATATGAACTTTTCCATGCCAAAGCTATTTCATTTCATGGCACAAAAACATTAGTTTTTCTTTCATTCGTGAATGACACTGATAAAATAACTATCAATATAAGTGACGATAACTGACTTTCTCGTCAAGTGAAAAGACGAGAGAATCGTGGAAACCCCTACTCTTTTACTGCCCAAGGGGTTTTGATAAAGCCTATACCCCCAAAAGCATGCACAGATGCATACTTTGAAAATCCGACAAAAACAGTTGCAATAAAACTGTAAAAGTTTTATTTTAGGCTTACTATAATGTAGATTCTGAAGGTTATAGCCAGCAACATTTTTGTCTATCCGGAACAAATCATAATGCCTACTTTGTCTTGACTGTGAGGAGATTTGAACACCAGACCTATAGTTTGCAGGTCCGCTTCTCTAACCACTATGTATTTAACAAGGGGTAGTCAGTCACTCACTCACTCAGTCAGTAAGAGACATTCCTCTTCTTAGCCGGCTCTGCTTAAACGGTCCAGCAAAAAAAACAGAACTTCACTGGTTACTGCTTTAATTTGGAGTTAAATCCAAAACATAGACACAGAGTGATTTATTAGACATAAAGCAGTTATTTAAATTATTTTTAAATAAATAACAGAATTTTTTAATAAATAAAATAAAAAGAGAATGCAATGATGTGCAAATCATTTAAACCCTATATTCAATAGAAAATAGTACAAAGACAACATGTCAGATTTTGAAACTGAGACATTTTATTGTTTCTTGAAAAATATATGCACACTTTGAATTTGATGCCAGCAACATGTTTCAAAGAAGTTGGGACAGAGGCAACAAAAAACTGAAAAAGTTGTGTAATACTAAAAAACTAAACCTGCTGGAATTTCACACAACTAATTAGATAAATTGGCAACAGGTCAGTAACATGATTGGGTATTAAAAGATCATTCCAGAGCGGACGGGTTTTCAAAAATTAGGAAGGGGAGGGGTTCACCACTCAGTGAAAGACTGCGCGGGCAAATAGTGCAACAATTTAAGAATAACGTTTCTCAACGTAAAAATTGAAAAGAGTTTGGGGATCTCATCATCTACGGTACATAATATCATTAAAAGATTGAGAGAATCCGGAGAAATTTCTGTACGCAAGGGACAAGGCCGAAAATCAATATTGGAAGGCTGTGATCTTTGCGCCCTCGGGCAGCACTGCATTAAAAACAGACATGATTCTGCAGTGGAAATCACTGCAAGGGCTTAGGAACACTCCTGAAAACCATTGTCTATGAACACAGTACGTCGCTGCATCCACAAATG
The DNA here is from genome assembly GCA_016801175.1 of Esox masquinongy. Taxonomy (NCBI): domain Eukaryota; kingdom Metazoa; phylum Chordata; class Actinopteri; order Esociformes; family Esocidae; genus Esox; species Esox masquinongy. The sequence continues at coordinate 107,413 of JACXGI010000923.1, forward strand.
CAAATTAAAACCAGGCCTAGTCCCAGGATGAAGTGACTGAGGGGGCAGAAAATAATGGTGAGGGGCTAATCTTTTTTTGGATATTTTTCTATAGAGTATTTAAAACTTAAACTGGGGGGGCAGAAAATTCAACTGCGGGGGCTAAGCCCCCTCTTGCCCCCTCGTGGTGCCGGGCCTGGTTAAAACTCAACCATGCAAAGAAGAAACCATATCTAAACAAGACAAATCAAATTTTGAAATTCGTTTCGGGAATCATGGATGCTGCGTCCTCTGGACTAAAGAGGAGAGGGACAATCCGGCTTCTTTTCAGCACATAGTTCAAAAGCCAACACGCGTGATGGCATAGGGGTGCATTAGTGTACATGGCATGGGTCACTTCCACATCTGGGAAGGCAACATTAATGCTGAACAATATATGCAGGTTTTGGAGCAACATATGCTGCCATCCAGACAATGTCTTTTTCAGGGAAGGCCTTGCTTATTTCAGCAAGACAATGCCAAACCACATTCTGTAGATATTACAACAGCATGGCTCTATAGTAAAAGAGTCCGGGTGCTAAACTGACCTGCCTGCAGTGCAGACCTGTCTCCCAATGACAAAATTTGGCGCATTATGGAATGAAAAATATGACAAAGGAGACCCCGAACTGTGGAGCAGCTGAAATCCTATATCAAGTAAGAATAGGAAATCATTTCACTTTCAAAACTACTGCAATTGGCCTCCTCATTTCCCAAACGCTTACAGAGTATTGTTAAAAGAAGAGGTGATTCAACACAGTGGTAAACATGCCCCTGTCCCAACTTTTTTGAAATGTGTTGCTAGCATCAAATTCAAGATGGGCATGTTTCCATAAACAATCACATTTCTCAGTTACAACATTTGATATGTTGCCTTTGTACTATTTTAAATTAAATATAGGGATAAATGATTTGCACATCATTGCATTCTGTTTGTATTTGCATTTTACCCAACTTTTTTGGAAACTGTGTTGTAAAAGAACTGTGTGGTGGCTTTAAAACAGGCCAACAAGGGCACCACATTAACTTCTGTAATAATAATAATGAAACAGTTCTAAAAATCTGTAAAAATACACTAATTTCATAGTGGAGTGTTAGATTCCCAGAATCCCTTATTTGGCTATTTTAGTTGCCTGCATCAGTGATGGACATTGTGTCTTTTTTGGTTGTTTCATCTCATTAACTTTAATGTATTAACTCTGGGCTCATTAACTTTAAATATTTCTCTGGGTTGTTTTATAAACATGGGAAAGAAGAGAGCATAGAGAGAGATGGACAGTTGATGGTTCACTACTCACTGCTACTGCTGCAAATGGGCGTGTCCCCACTCCACTTCCCATTGGGTTGGCATTTATGGTTGGAGGAGCCACGCAGCGTGTATCCAGAATAACATTCATAAGTGGTTGTTGACAAAATTTTTTGTCTGTACTGGTAAAACCAAACCATGTTCTTAAACCAAGGGATTGGGGCATTCAGTCACTAAAGCAAAATAAGATTTAAAAAAGCACAATTTAAGGTGAATTTAGTTAATTTCAAGTACTGTCAATAGAAAAGATATTAAAACTACTAAGGCAAAGAATTGTTACTTACTCATGCACTTTTGAATGTGGCCTTGAGGACGTGGAACCCAAACGCCGCTCTTGTGGCACGAGCGAGTTAAAGCAGGATAGGGATAGTACCCTTCTGGAAAGTGATATATCAGCATACTTCCATACCTCAGCTCCTTGGTAAAAGTGTAATTACCTCCGTCAATGCCCAAATTCTCATCTTTGCAGAGAACATCACTCAGAACACCTACACCTGAAAGGTCAGTGAAGGAAAACATTTTACACATGGACATTACTGTATGAAGGACCTATGACAGGCATATGGTTATGTGATAATGGTTATTTGTAATCACACAGTTGTGGCAAATGCATTTGGTTTCATAATAAAAGCAAAAACATTTTCTGAAATAATGAAGGCAGGCTAGCTTGCCTTCATCAAGGGTTTGTAGTAGCCCCACAATTATTTAAATTCTGATCATAAATGTTCAGCTCAATGGTTTGGATTAGGTAGCCACACGAGCTACAGCTCATGTTTATATTTTGATATGTACTTTAATTAGTTATTTTTCAAGAGAAGTCTTAACTGTCATTAGGTAACTATCTTGGCTTGAGGGAATAGGTAGTCATATAAAATTTTTTTAGCCTATGTAATACAAGAGATATATATGGAGATATATTTTAGTAATGCTTGAACAATACAATAATTTCACAATTACAAGGTAGGCCAGCCATGTCATTGAGACCTGGGTTAAGGTACACTACCGTTCAATAGTTTGGTGTCAGTTAGAAATGTACTTGTTTCAAAAGAAAAGCAAATTTTTTGTCCCTTTAAATAACATCAAATAGATCAGAAATACAGTGTAGACATTGTCAATGTTGTAAATGAATATTGTAGCAGGAAACGGCTGATTTTCAATAGAATAACTACATAGGCCCGTTATCAGCAACTATCAGTCCTGTGTTCCAACGGCACATTGTGTTTGCTAATCCAAGTCACTTTGAGCCAATGCAAGTTTCCAATATGTGGCTGGGAATGCCCCACAAAACAATTGGCTTAGCAACACTGTCTAGTACTGGTCCTTCCTCCACAAGCCCCACTGCCGTCATCCCTCCA
>JACXGI010000924.1:0-26270 GCA_016801175.1 Esox masquinongy
AAGTTATCTGGCTAGTCTCCTGGAGCCTGATTGCCAGTGTGAAGTTATCTGGCTAGTCTCCTGGAGCCTGATTCCCAGTGTAGTTCAGTGGGTAGAGCATGGTGCTACACGGGTCCAGTACCATAAGGATGAAAACGTCTGCACCAACTACTGTAAGTCGCTCTAGATGAAAGCATCTATCAAATAACTTAAAAAGTAAATGTGTCCATCTGCAGTGAAAGGCCAGTGGCGGTGTGTGACAGGGGGCGGGACCTGGTGCAGAAGCAGAGTACAGTTTGAGAGAGAGGCTTAAGCAGCAGTTATTAAATGATACCGACTTACATAATGACATTGAATAACCAAAAGTTAAGTAAAAACCCCAACCCGTCCATGCACCGGACCAGAGTATCATCAATACAATATACCACCCTGCCCTACATGAAGCCCTATTTATCCAGCACAGACGAACACATTACAACTTCAGACCAAATGCCTGTCATTTCACTCCATGGTGAACCAATGTTCATTGAGAGCGTAAAATGGGACAGGAGCTCCAGGTGCTTTGACGAACTGTGTCTGCGTCACATTTCAATCTCCTACACAGTCGTGATAAGAGTCAACTGGCCCGACAGCTTGGAGATAGTGAATACAGTAACGATCCTGCTGACCCATATCACACATTCACCTCCCACAGACATCCCCTGGCCGGGAGATCATCCTATTACTGCTATCTCCATGTGCCTGTGTGTGCGTGTGTGTGTGTGTGTGTGTGTGTGTGTGTGTGTGCTGATCCCATCCTTACCAACTGCCCTCTGTGATAAGACAATTGGCTCCGGCGCTCTCTTTGCTAAAATGTGACAACGAGTCACAACAATCCAGTATCTTGTAATGTTGGCCTTCTGCCGAGTGCAGGTCAACAAGCCTTGCCCCCTGATCCTCCAGTCCTGCTTTTTATTAGATGTTACAAAACTAGGCAAGATGCTGAAATCTCATGTCTGATGATGTGTGACACCGTGGCAGAAGTAGGCTTTATTTAAACGCGTCTCAGTAGAACCACTTACACCTCCAAATGATCGACACACCCTGAATATGCTAGTCAGCGCACAGACCCAGTTAAGTTGATCCATGTAGTGAGAGAACTGTGGGAATGGGCAGGTGCTTCGTGTGGGCCGGCCTAGATGCTCCAGTCCAAACCAGCATGGGAGACAATGGAGCCTCCATGCACACATTACACACTACACTTCCCTCCATGTTGGAGCTGCTTATTCCCGGCAGAACGGTTCCATCAGAACTTAACCACCCACCTCATTCAAACAGGGCCTTTTCCATTCCTCCTAAACCACCCACTGGGAAGAGGCAGGTGCCCATTCAGGCAAACACAGAGTTAAGACGCCTCTTAGCCAATGAAAGTATTTTCCATCCTGCGACCACATGAAGCGGCAGAGGAAGAGCGGAACACATGATGTTAGGTGTAATCCCTGCCATGTACAACAGGCTCACGGCAGGAGGCCAGCACGTGCGCGCCCAATGGCCGAACTGCATGCAAGCTCCATTGAACCCCTGCCCCTTAATGCCAGTCATGTGTTCCCCCATAAATGTAGGGGTAGGGGTGAGGGATTTGAGGCCTGGTGAACGAGAGAGTGAACTGAATGACAAAGAGAAGTGGGAGGGAGAAAGAGAGGAGGGTGTGGGTTAGAGGAGGGAGACCAAATAGATGAGGGAAAGAGAAGGGAAATTATGCGTAACACGGAACCTAGACATTAGAAACCTTGTTATACAATAGATATCACATATTTCAGCCTTGGGGACGTAAAGCCCCTTCATAGCACAACTCTGTTCATGCCAACCCACAACCCAAAGGAAATGACAAAGACATAAACACCACTGAGCCCAGCAAAATTCAGCTTAAATGATGAGAAAAAAAGAAGTTACAGCAGCATAATAACTTCAGAACAGAGGTGACCTAGGTTAGAAAACAAAACTCCACTTTTTCCAAAATCCCCCATGCCTACGCCACCTGTAATTCTATTCCCAGCAAAACTGCAAGTGTCTTTAAAAACCCTAACCCTGACCCTTATAATCTTGTTACATCCCCTTCCAAATCCCAGACTGATTCGCAAATTGGTATTTTCATGTTACGTAAAAGTGAACTATCTGAATCCTGGGTAATTAAATGTTTCAATGGTGGTATTATGTGATTAGAACTGCTCCAGCCTGAATGTACTCACTGGGTCTGTGCCAAGCAGCCTGGCGCCAGGGTAGGCTGGCAGTCAAGGGAGCGCTGTAGGTTGGTGAGCTCCAGCATGTCCACCTGAACATCGGTTGTGTGTCCTGGCAGACGCTGCAGCACTGTCAGTATTTTCTCCACCAGGCTGTCACCGTGGTGACCAGCAGCACCTGAGGACAAGGAGAACAGAGAGATTTAAAATGACAAAATTAAAGCAATAATTGGAGTCCTTGCATTTAACATCACGTTTAAGTCATTTAGCGGGTGCTGTTATTCAGAGCGACGGTAGAACCTCTATACATTCTTCTCCTGGCCACATGTCAATTACATATGTTCTCTGTGTTAGTGGAACAGCATAGGAGCGATGGAACTGCCACAATCAAATTACGTTTCTGTCAGAGAGGAAAACTGTCTCTATAATGCAGAGGGGATGGGTTAAAAGCAGAATACATGTTGGTTGGATCTTGTTTTTAAATGTATTTACATATTATCAATGTAAATAAGATGTGTGGAAAGTGTTTGACTGTATTTGACCAAGACTTTGGCATGCACCTGTTAGATCCAGTGTCCTGTCAATGAAGACAATGGATGCTTTATTGGTGGCGGTCTTTCTGCGGTTTTTGGCTTGAGGATGATTGGCCAGTTCCCCTGCGATGAGACGGCTCATTGGACCCACAGCAAAGCTCTCCTCCCGGGTGCTGGTGAACTCCAACACGGAATTAACCGCAGAAGCCAGGGATTTAATTTGAATCTGCAACTCTGGAGTAAGAGAGGGCATGTCAACATCAGTCAGGCTGCCAAACCTCTTCTTCTCAGGTCGCTTTATATTGATGGTGTCGAGGTCCTGTGGAAGCAGCGGAAACAGGTGCGCGAAGGTGGGCACGAGAAGGAGCTGTTGTGACACGCGAGCAAAGACCACGGGTGCGTGCATTACTTCTGCAGTGTAGTTCATGTCTCCCATCCACTCGCAAAGTTTCTCTTCAAACTTTTCGAACACAGGGTTCCCCCCTAACTCAGCAGTGACATTGTTAGCGATGAGGTGTATGGAGTGGGCCACGGTGGTGAAAACAACACAGTACTGGAAGTGACTGAGGCCAATAATGTCTTTCATAATGTCAGCTGTTCTTCCCTTCAGCAGAGTGCTCACCACAAACACTGCCTTTGGTTCGTTTTCACCACCGGCTTCAAAGCTCGAAAACTGTTTCAAATTACGAGCACCAGCCTCAAATATACTGTTTGCTCCACCGCTCCAGTGAAGACTTTCAGCACACTTGTCGTCCATGAAAACCACTGCTTTCTTTACCTTTGACAACACTTCGTCCCACATCTTCCCAGGGAAGCACGTAAAGCCCTCCGCTGGCAACATGTCGTAGAATAGACTGTCGTTTAGACCGACAAAAAATAAATACAAGATAAATATCGTTTAGACCAACCGAAAAATAAAAGATGAATACCCAACTGTCAGGCATACGCAATTCTAAAACAAAAACACAAACACATGAAAGTCTCTTAATGGTGACGTGGCATTCACGTCGCAACAGATATACGTCATTATACAGCTGCAACACCGGCTTCAAGCTTTTATGTGGGAATGTTCTCTGCCTTTGCTATTACATGCAAACTAAAACCAGATTTAACTTTCCGCATATAGACATTTTTAAATTACATAAAAACTTTTCAGTAAATTGGTTAAAATAGAAACGTACGTAAAATATCCACTGGTGTAAAGTTTAAAAATAAAGTTAAAATATTGTTTGACACAGAACATTTTTGAGAAATTCATACTAGATACATTGCGCAAAATATATAAAATAGAGACATACGGACCAATGGTCGAGTCCTTTTTCTTCAAACGTCGGCATGCGTCGGGTGAAAGGTGAACTGTCCCTATAGAAACGTGTACGCAAAGTAAACTGTCACTTTTACTGATAAAGTAACACATGCAGTGTCTGTATGGTGACGCTATTTCTTTCGTTATTTAAAAAGAAACAAATGTTCCCTTTATAGCTGACAGTTTGAAGCTTTTACACCTATTCTGTGAACATAGTTTTGCGAAATAGGTGTTATTAATTTAATTCATTACTGGTTATTGTGTTTGATAGAGCAACTGTCAAGTTCTAATTCACAAGAGGAGGCATGTCCACGGAAGAAACAGATAAAGCTACTGATGCAAGCGGGGGCGATGAAGAAGAATGGTTATATGGAGGTATTACGGCAGATTTGAAAACAATACCGTAATTTTTTAAAATGATGTCCAGTTATTTAATGATGTCCAAACTTTTAAGTAACGTTTGCTAGGTAACCTGTCGAATGTCTGTTAGCTAGCGGCTTACCACAACCAAAAACAACACGTGCGCCAGCCCCCAGCGTACCACGATGACAGTGTAACAGCTGTTGACCGGGAATGTTTTTACTGCGGCACAGACATTACCAGTAACCTTTTGGTACGGAATGAATATTAGAATATTTGCCAGTAACTATTGAATGCATCTCAGAGTAGATGGATTGATTGGATTTAGGTATTTTATTTAGTGACTGCAGCTATATTGCCTGTTTTGGATTAGAAGTGTATGTGTGTGTTACTGAGGACATTTTGCCAAGCCTTACTTTGACATGAAGCTTTTTCTGATTTTGGATTGGAGTTAGGGTTAGGCATTAAGGGTTAAATTCAGGAATTTGGCTTACCTTACGTTTAGGCATTTTAGGTTACAGAGGTCAGGGGTAGGGGTTAGGCAAAATAGTTATTTTAATGGTACTAAATTGCCAGTCCTCAGCTTCATAGTAAAACCAATGTGTGTTTTTGTTTCATAGATCGAATTGTGACTAAAATTCCTCACAAAGATAGTAAAAGAAGAAAAATTATTGTTAGAATAGGGGTTTCTTTAAGGTTTAGGCATTATGAGTTAGGGATTGTCATCTGGCCTAGGTTATGGGAAAGGTTAGATTCAGTCATAATTATTAGGTTAATGAGGTTAGGATGGAGGTTATGGAACATGGACTTTTTTGTTTGTTTTCTGCTCCCCACAAGCATAGACATTCAAGGGTGTGTGTGTGCGCGTGTGCGCGTGTGTGCGCGTGTGCGCGTGTGCGCGTGTGTGCGCGCGTGTGTGCGCGTGTGTGAGCGCCTGAGCCTCAACACCGTCTCTAGAACTTGGCTTATCCCTTCTCAGCCATAAGTATTTAACTGTAAGTAGTAACCACTACAGTACCCTTTACTGCTGGGGCCATGTGAACAACAATCCTGATACCCTATTTTTAGGTATGAACACTTAGAAATGTTAATCATGCTTTTAATACATTTTCCGAACCATATAATTTCAGAACTTGCCATTCATATCAGTAAAAAATAATCTTTTAAATAAAAAAGATGAACGTATGATCTCCCAAGTGACGCAGCTATCTGGGCTTTCCCACATTAGGTCAGTGCATATTGACCTAGCACCATCTATGGTGATGGGAGGGGTCATGGGTAAGGATATCCTTGTTTGATCATGGTCTGTCTGGTGGGTCAGCATCTGAAATCTGACTGTGGTCCATGGTTGAGGGAGCATTCTCCTAATCAAGTTGGCTCGACTGACCTGGCAAAGCTAGTAGTACGATCAAAGCAGCACCACTAAGTGTGGAATGAATTGGACAATGTATGTCCCGATCTTTTACTCTCCCGAAACGGTTTGGGTTTGCTGTGATGTGACGGGGTTGTAACAATAAAATGGATACCACAAATTTTGGGGAAGAAACAGAGGTAACATTAGATACATGCACTTCTCAACGCTGTGTAAACCAGTCTTATCACAGTTCCCGTCTGCAGTCTTTTTCATTTACAACAGGTTGCTTGCATCCTTCTCCTTCCGTTACAAAAAAGAACCTTCTGATCCCGCTTTTCGTATTTGACAGATGAGTGTGAGGAGAAGGTAGAGGACGAGGCTCCTAATGGTTCAGTGACGTGTGACAGGTGAGACACCCACAGGATAATTCACTATACGTTGTGCATTGTCCGGTTTTTCTTCTTGCAACATACTTATAAAGAGGGTGTATATACTTTGGGAATAATACATGTTGGACACGTTCACACATGATTTATTCATATCTGTGTGTCACACTGTTTGTCAGCCAGCAGGGCTTCGACATACATTTGCCATTATTGGCCTACCTGTTTTCTAACACCTTGTTTTCCCTCCCCAATTTGCAATAATGATTCTTGCATTGAAAAAATGTTGACCATGTGATCATTTACTACAGTAAGTAGTGATCTGATTCAGAATAAGATGATCTGGCAGCTTCATTCCCCATTAAGGCCAATTGTGCTTTATCAATGAAGCGTACAGATTTAATGCCCTTTTCACTGCTCGATAATGACTGAGCGATATCATTATCTCTGTGTTGTGTGTATCCGGCGCCATTGTGTGCAAAGCCAGAAATGTGCAGCCAGTCAAGTGGAACATTAAGAACTATTTGGATGCTTGTTAAATCTGTGGCCAGGCAGGCACTATTTGTTTGTGAGCGGAGTATAGTGGAGCCAAGCTATCATTAGATAGAGGCTCAGACGGTCGCTACATTGGGCTTTGTTAAAGTGTATCGCTTCAGAGTAAATGTGGCGTAATTCATCAGTTAGGCTACAGTTACTTCACCTATGTCACAGCCCTCAGAGTCTCTCTATGTATGTTTCACCATGCCTCGGGGAACATGCCATCCAACCCATGACTTAACTAGCAGAGCTATCAGGCTTTGATGCAGAGGGATGAACCTTACAATTAAACATCTTTCTCTGCTTGACTGTTGCTTTAGGGGCTCCTCAGTAGTCTGTCATTTTACATTTATCCAGTCACAAAGAAATGCATTTAGTCTGCAGATAAGTTCGGTAGCTTATATCACTTTGTCGACACCTTGATTAAATGTTACAATTAAATTAAATGTCCCGGCTAACCAGACTTTGCAGTCCGAGTGAATTTTCTCTCCTCCATCAACAGTGAAAAGCCCCAGCCGCCTGGTGAGGAGGTTCATGAGATTAAAGAAGTAAAGCAGGTAACTACATCTCTGTTATGGAGGAGCGGTCCTGAGATTAACTACAGTCATCTGAACCGGTCTCATCTGTTCGGAGGGGAACCCATTGTGGAATTCTGTGCCTGCTACTTGGCATACTGCTAGTGGACTGTATATGTCAAGCATGTAAACATACTAGAATGAATACGTAGGTTGTCTCCACCTTTGTGTTTCTGTAATGTCAGGATGCAGGCCAGGAAGATGAAGAGAGTGACAGTGAGGATGATGATGATAATGACGTTTGTGTGACCATTGGAGCTATAACAACTGGTGGCTTGTGTCAGTCGTTCAGGTGAGTGTCTGTGTATCTACCACAGCGGGCATATAGCATATTACCAAGGCCCATAATAAGTAATAAATAACAGGCCACAGGCAGTGGCCAGTCAGGTTCTTTCCCTTTCAAGGACCTCAATTCTACATTGGAAAAATTATTGATAATACCCAACTCATAAACAGGTAGGTATATATTAAAACCAGCATTTCATTTAGTGACAAATGGCCTCTGAGCTGATTTGTATTTTTCGTCCCAGATTTTTCTCCAGACCCCTGACGGTTTCCTGTGGGCCCAGGGACCCCAGTTTGAAACTCCCTGATATTATAGACAGTCCACAGCAAGATGGATGAGCTTTGTTTCTTTTGACTGTCAGCATAACTGACAGCAATGGCTGTTGCCTCTCCTTTGTCAGATCATTTCACAAGTCATCATTCTGGTTTCTATTTTATAGTCTGCAGTTTTGACAGCATGCTTTGTTCTCACCAACCAAGTCACAACCAAGTCACTTTCAGGGGTCTTCAAAGCATATTCCCTCGCATGAGTAATGGTGGCGGCATGTCTCTCAGTGTGTGTTCTCTTCCTATGGAGGGAATAATGACGTCAATGTGTGTGTCTTTCATTGTGCAGTGCCTTCGGATCCACGCCTGTTAATCTCAACATTAAGACTGCAGGACGAACACATGCCTCAGGTAAACCAAGGCCTGATCACTGACCTTAGGAGGTGCCACCGTTTGCAACGTGTGTGTCAGTGTGTTCTGAGTAACTCATTCAGACCCTCGTTAGCAGTAGCAGTGAAAGTGTGAAGGAGGTTTTCGCTGACTTTGGGTCCTGTCATCTCCACTGCAGCTGGCCCCAGACCAAAAGGACTGGACCTTGACGTGCAGGGCAACGTCAATGGAGTCCCAGTGTTGGAGGTGGACCTGGAGACTTTGGAAGAGAAGCCGTGGAGAAGGCCTGGTTAGTGGCGCCAGGTTGTGCCTGGGTGGGTTCTGTCCCAGTGTAAGCTATCTTTAACACGGCCTGTTCAGCTGTGTTGTGCTTGTGTTTTAGGCTCGGACCTCTCGGACTACTTCAACTACGGCTTCAACGAGGACACCTGGAAAGCCTACTGTGAGAAGCAGAAGAGACTACGCATGGGGTATGACGGCATAAACCACTCGGCTTCAGCCACTAAAATCATGGTAAAGTATGTGTCCTTTTCCCATTATGGATCATCACAATTTACATGCAAGAACTGTTCCTGTTGAAGTAACATTGGCAGGCTTTGGTACAGTTGAGGCTGTGCGAGTGAGTTGTTCTTTGTCTTAGGTCCACCAGGGACGTTCAAGCCTTGGAGATGGGGCCCTCCCCTGCTTTAGGTCGGACTACTCCTCCCCCAGCAAACCAGCCTCCTCCAGGTGGGTATGCCGGGTTTTTCCTGTGTCCTTTTCCAACCCTGCCTGTATGAGAGCAGCTGTGGCAGGCACCACCACAACCAGCCTGTCATCACCGCCACACTTCACTGGTCAAGGCCAACGGGGTGGTCAGCGGGCCACGTTTGTGCTGGTCAGCCAGTGTGGGACATGTCTGAGGTAGTGTTCTTGCCAAAACACACTGCTCCATAAACACGTGTGTGAAGTCACGGAAGGCATGCTAAATCACTTAGCTGTTAGAGTAAAGGTTTGAGGCCGTGCCGCGTCGCGTCGTTAAAGAGCTCCGTTCCCTTGCTAATGAAGTCCTCATGTCTACCACCTCCCGCCGTGTTCCCGTTAACGGCCACCTGCGAAGGGAAGCGTTTAGCATTGGGGCAGGCCTTGCCCTTTTACCGTACTGCTTTTACCATGAAGCGGTGCTGTTTTACTGCTTAATCACAGAGGCCAATCGTTTACTGGCTCGGGGGCCGAAAGCAGCAGATGTTAGCAGACTGGTCCTCTCTTCACAGCCCCAGAGCATCGTCCTGCTTCTACTCAATGACCGGGTGCTCTACGCCTCATAAGGGAGAGCGATTGATAACACAAACCTCTTTCTCCAACTCTGATGATCTCCCTTTACCCTCCTACTCACCCTTCCGTCCAGTCATGTCTGTTGCATGTAGTCAGGGTGGTCCGGGCTGGAGATCTGAAGGAAATAAGGGTGACTAACATGGCCACTTAATGAAAAGTTTGTCTTATAATCCCTCCTTCTCCTCTTCTTTCCCTCCTCAATGTCCCCTCAAGGGAGGTGGGATGAATCGTAGCATTACTTATCGGTTGCCGGACGGTTGCGCTTCTCCCTCCTCCTTGTCAGGCTTTCTCTGTCTCTCTCTCTCTCTGTGGGCCGGAGGGGATGCAGGAAGTCTAAGCATGACAAACACAAATACACCCAGCATTGTGCGGAGGGCGACGTGCTAAACACGGCCTTGCTACAGTACACTCTCTCTACCTCTCTGGTGCTGGCGAGAAGGCCTGCTGCTCCGGAGGGGTTAAAGTGAAGCCTTGACTCTTGGCTGAAGGAGGATGTGTTGCGTTGTGTTCTCGTCAAATATCTACACTGCTGAATCCAGCCCAGCCGTGCAGGGATTGGCTTGCTGAGGACTACTAACATGTCTCTTTGTGAAAGCAGTTGAAGTTGTGATGTCAGACAGCGTGGCTAAGCCACTTTAATACATATTTTGTTTTATGCTGTAATATTTCTGGAGGGATGGGGCCCCAGCATTTGTTTCTTCTGCTTTTCCCTCTGAATGTTTAAAGAGGAAATAACAATGGATATATAATGTTTGTCTTTTCCCACATTTCCTCCAAAGAGGACTCGTTGGCTTGTGCCGTAAGCCCACTGGCTATCTGTGGGGAAGGCTTTAGTAAAGGTGAACTTTAAAACAGCCACTGACATTTAGCACAAAAAAATTAAATGGTATGTACCACAATTGATTGGGTTTCCCCTAACTTTCGCTGTGACAGAACATTTGTTTTTCACGTAGATAATCGCTATTTCACAAAGTTCTTTGAAACTGCATTAGAGAGCAATATAACCAGATGACACTGCACTTGTACTAGCTTGACCCTGCTCTCCCTGAGTGAGAGGGTTGTGTGCATAGAGTCAGTCCAACAATTACTTTATACATTTTATGAACTTAGACAAATGTTTGACATTCGTTGTTATTTCCCTTCAATTCAGAGTGAGTCCTAGTGTCAGAGATGTGTTTTCAGATTTTTTACATTTACACGGTATGTTAACGCAGTCCTGTTTTGACCAGTAGAAAGTCCAGCAGCACCATTGATGTTATTGGAGGACAAACTGGTACCATCAGCCGGGTGGAAGGACGGAGACGTCACAACGTTGATGGAAATAACATCCAGGTAATATGTGGGATTCAGCTCTGTGTGTACATGTAGTGTGAGGACCAGAGGTCCCCACAAAGATATTGATACCTGAAAAATCAGTCTCCATGAGATTTTGTTTTCCGACTAGGAAAAATGCCATTTCTGGCTTAGGGGTTAAGTTTAGGCTAAAACATTCAATTGTGCGAATTGTGGTTACTTCTAGGTTTAGGCATTATGATTTAGGTGTTAGGGCTAGATTAGGTCTTAGCATGAAGGTTAGGCTATTTAGGGTAAGGCTAGGTTTGGGACTAGGGGATAGGTCACATGGATTTCTGGGTCTCAAGTGTGTGTGTGTGTGTGTGTGTGTGTGCGCCCGTGCAGGTTCTTTCTGAGCCCTCCTCTGATGCTGACCCTACTCCCACTAAGATGCCCCCCTTCTACCCCCCCAACATCCCCCCACCTCCTTTCCTGCCTCCATCCCACAATGCCAGCTCTGCCCCTCCACTCATTCCTCCACCACGTAAGTGACCTCTGCCACACACTCACACATACACCCAGCTGCCTATCTGGGTATCCTTTGTTCAGCAACACAGGTTATGCAGATGCCAAGGTTAGGAGAAAGACAGTGCTTGGAGGTCATAGGTCAGGCAGACGGACTGATAAGGTGATGTCATGTCGGCTCCCTGGAGTCATGGAAAGATGACATTCATCTACTTTCTCTGTGATTAGTGTTGGTGTGCCCCAAAATCTCTCCCTCTGTATCCCTCCCTCTGTATTTCTGTGTCATGGTGTGAGTATATGATCAGTACAGCTGAGGGCTTTGGGGGGAACAGATTAGAGTGTAACCCAAAGTGTTGCAGGTGTATTCTAAAGCCCATGCTGGGAAGCCCTGAAGGACATGCTTTATTAAGTCACCATGCCTCACAGAACACCCAGCTGTATAAATGACTGATCCGTTCAGCGTGTCCACCTGGACCAGCGTGCTTGTGAAGCCGCACCACGAGCAACAATAAATAACCCTGCATGGTGACGACCGGGTGGAGGTTTGGAGGTTAACGTAGACGACCTAGCGTAAATGTGCTTATGTGCGTTTGTGCACGTTTGTTTTCTGCATGCCGCCGGTGAGTGTCTCCCTCCCCAGGTGTGTGTAGGTTGGTCAGAGCTGTCAGTCGCTCTGACTTCCTCCTCTCCCCTCTGTTGATTTGGAAGCCCTCCTGGCCTGGACTCACAGCAGAGGGTGGGCTGCCACCTCTTCATCTTCCAGTCACCCCTCACCCACCCCCGGCGACCCCCTGAGTTCACTGAGCCCCGTGCCGCCTGTTGTCCAACCCGTGCCAGAACCCCTAATACAAGACAAATATCAAACATCCTGTCCGCCTGGCCACTCTGACTTTGATGTTTGTTTTCCTTGTCAATCTTTTTCTTATTTTCGCCTGTGCCACTCCTTTAAGTCACAGGTCCGGCCTCCTTTTGTGATGTAAATGTGCAACCCCGATAAAAATAGCTCTTGGAAAAAAATAGTAGTAGGGAAAGTGCGGAGCCAGCAGATTGTGGCAGGAGAAATGTGCTGAACAGACCGAGGGAGGGGAGGGGGGCTTTGATTCTCCTGGTGCAGTAGGGTCACTTAGCTGTGTAGTAATGTGTTGTAATGTGGCTTGATAGGGACAAGTTTTAGTGTGAGCTTGTATTGTCATGGCAGCCCAGACCCGATCGCCAAGCTTGGTCCAGTGTGGATACTTTGACACCTGTCAGTGTGTCTGGAAAAACCTGGTCGCCCGTCAGCTTCTGTGGAACAGTTTTGTGTCAGGTTGACTGGTATTGTCGGCGTGTAGGCTCCAACCACAGCCCCCCATGTCTGAGTTATGGGGGACACGTTTGGCTTAAGATCGGTGAGAGGCGGCAGCGCTGCAAACCCCGGCGGGTGCCTTCGGCTGGTCCAGGTGAATGCCGGCGGCCTGTGGAGCGAGGCGGCATCATCGGGCTGCGCTCTGTTGACTAGGCTGTATCAGCTCAATCTAAAAGCCTCCGGCGTAATGACTCCGAAATGCTAGCGTGAGAGGGAGCCACGCACTCACAATCGCCAGCAATTATCCCTCAGCCATTAGCTTTCTCATGATGCTGCCAAGCATGGAACTCAAGGCCTCATCAAACGCCGGCTTTGAGGTCACGACAGGTAGAAACAATTACTGGCAAACATGGATGGCGTGTGTGGATGGGAACTTTTTCAACAGAGTGTGTTGGTGTGTACCGTTCGTGCGTAGGCACAGTGCATTTGATCATGGAAAGATGTTCCATCACTTTGAGTAATGGAGTTTCTGGAATTGAAATGGCTCCGTTAACTGATTAAAATGTGCCCCATCAAGACACGGGTGTGATTTTGGAGTCCCGAGCTCATTTTACTAAGCACCATGCTATGGGAGAAGAACCGGAGCAGCGGTTTAATCAGTTTTGCGTTACTGCACTGTCTTCATTTATCATCCATCCACACACTAATGCATGCATGAATCTGGAGATAAAACAACCTGTTTCTGGGGCCTTTTGCTGCGTTCTGTGTACAGTAATGTACTATGGACGTAAGCATGTGAAGTTGAATTGCAGTTCTGTGTTTCTTCTTGTGTTTGTGTTTTCCACAGTCTAGTTCCTACAGCATGTCTCTAGTAAAAGCTGTCAGTGTGGCTTCAGGGTTGCTCTCTTTTAAAGGCAGCGCCTGGAGCTAAACCAGCAGCGGGAGATCACCGTGTCCAGGGCTTCGTGTTACGCGCCCTCTGAGCTGCGTCAAGGAAGGGCTACTTTCCTCTGAGGATGTTGATCTGCCATCTGACTGGCCGTGGGTCTCCCCTGGGTTGCCAGGTGTCTGGGTTATCAAAGGCCTTTGGTGGCCCTTTCACAGTGGACCATTCAGACTCTGTTGTCTCAGAAGACGGGACTGGGAAAGGGAAGGAAGACTCTTCTACATTTCTGTCAAAGCAGACCCTCCTGCGTTCATCTTTTTTGTAGTTATTTTTCTTCCTTGTGTTTCAGCCCTCCTGCACTTTTTCTGATGAAAACTGCTCTGAAACTCACTCACATCAGGGGGCTTCTGTAGAAAAACAGAAAGGCATGGTGCCCAGATGTGTGTGTGCGCGCGTCTGCGCGCGTGTGTGCGCCTCTTCAAAGAAGTGTGTGTCTGCACGTGCGCGTGTGTTTGTGTGCGCACATGCGCGTGTTGGTATGTATGTGTGTGAAGGGCAGTTTGTGTGTCATTCCTAGACATGAAAGCATCCAGCATAAACTAATGGAGCCATTGGAAGTGTACTCAGCCATTTGACTGGAGCTGGTTTCGTTAATGTTCGAAGGGACGTTTGATTCTGTTGTGACATTCTGACACCTCCACGATGTAAGCTAGGCCTGTTTCAAGTCTCCCCCGCCTTAAACCCAAAGTCTCCTAAAGATAATAAAGCCTAGTAAAAGATAATGTCATGTGGTTGTGGCAGATTGACTGTCTGCCTGCATGTGTGCTGAATACATTAGGCCTGTTACTGCTTCATGATGTGCAGCGTAGCGGTTCGTCCAATGATCTCAGATAAAAAGTCAGCAGAGGTCAGTCATTCGGTTCAAAGCTTGGGCTTTCTGTCTGTCTGTCTGTCTGTCTGTGTGTGTCTGTGTGTGTCTGTGTGTGTCTGTGTGTGTCTGTGTGTGTCTGTGTATTTTTTGAAAAGATAGTATTATCTGAGCAGGAGGATTTGCTTTCGTTAGTATATTCGGCCTGCTCTCTGAATCTGCATGGACAGTGTGTGCATTCTGCTGTGTGTGTGTGTGTTTTAACTGATTTTAATGTGGCTGTGTGTGCGTGTTGATGTACTTTCCAGGGATCCCCATCAGTATTCCTCCACCTGGTAAGCTTTTCTCCTGTTGGGAACTGGATGTTGTGTGTCACAGATGCTGGCTCTTCACTTGATGTTGTGTATGCAGGGCAGCTGTTGGTGTGCTAGTTCTGGATGATGCTACAGGGTTACACCCACTGTCTAAATCATGACGGACTGATTTGTCTGTTAGGACTTAGGAATAGTTTTTAATAATGTTTTTTTCTCATAAGCTATGAGAATTCAAATATTGGAAACATTTAGGCTTCTGGGAGACAGTGTTGATGCAATATTCAACAGTTTTGCCATGACTCTGGTCCAATGCGGTGAGCAATGATTGCCTATCCGCTGTCCGGAAGACACATTTTCTATTGTCTGTTTATTGCACAGTTAGGGCAACTTAATGACTTACAAAGTGTGTTGTGCTATTTCCTTCAGGCTACCCTCCTGGGGCACCCCCTCCCTCTTTGATCCCTTCACTAGACTGGTGAGTCTCTGTCGTCTGTCCTAGTGTCTGTCTGTCTGTCTGTCCGCCTGTCTGTCTGCAGAATGACAGCGCTCTGACTGTCTGTATAGGCTGCAGAAAAGGAGCAGTAAGAACAGGAGAGAGAGGAGCAACAGGAAGGAAGAACACAACTGCTCTCCAACCAGAAAGACAGGAACCAGGAGAACACTCAGGCAAGAGATAGGCCTAGACAGGTCAGATTAGAAAGGAAGAGACAGAGGTGAATGGATGTAGGATGTGAGGTTATTGTTGATATACCGGTGCATCTCAAAAAATTTGAATATCGTGGCAAAGGTCATTTTTTTCCATAATTAAAATCAAAAAGTGACACCTTAATATATTCTAGATTCATTACACATAAGGTGAAACATTTCAAGCCTTTTTTGTTTCAGTCTTGATGATTACGGCTTACGGTTCATGGAAATCCAGTATCTCAAAATATTAGAATAAAAAATTAATAATAAAGAAATGTCAACCTGAGAAGAGCTCTAATCAGCTAATTAACTCAAAACACCTGCAAAGGTTTCCTAAGTATGTTAATTTATGCACTCAATACTTGGTCGGGCTCCTTTTGCACGGATTACTGCATCAAAGCCACATGGCATGGAGGCAATCAGCCTATAGCACTGCTGAGGTGTTAGGGACGCCCAGGTTTCTTTGATAGGGGCCTCAAGCTCGTCTGGGCTGTTGGGTCTGATGCATCTCATTTTCCTCTTGACAATACCCCATAGATTCTCTATGGGGTCCAGGTCAGCCGAGTTAGCTGGCCAATCAATTTCAGTAATACAATGGGCAGCAGACCAGTTACCAGTCGTTTTGGCACTGTGGGCAGGTGCCAGGTCCTGCTGGAAATGGAAATCAGCATCTCCATAAAGCTTGTCAGCAGATTGAAGCATAAAGTGCTGTAAAATCTCCTGGTAGATGGCTGCATTGACTCTGGACTTGATAAAATGCAGTGGACCAACACCAGCAGATGACATGGCACCCCAAATCATCACTGACTGTGGAAACTTCACAGTGGACTTCAAGCAACTTGGATTCTGTACCCCTCCACTCTTCCTCCAGACTCTGGGACCTTGATTTCCAAATGAAATGCAAAATTTACTTTCATCTGAAAAGAGGACTTTGGACCACTGAGCAACGGTCCAGTTCTCTTCTTTCGCCCAGGTAAGACACTTCTGACGTGGTCTCTGGTTCAGGAGTGGCTTGACACTAGGAATGAGACACTTGTAGCCCATTTCCTGGACATGTTTGTGTGTGCTGGCTCCTGATGCACTGACTCCTTGTGAAGCTGTCCCAAGTTCTTGAATCGGCTTTACTCGACAATCCTCTCAAGGCTGCGGTCATCCCTGTTGCTTGTGCACCTTTTCCTACCACACTTCCATTCCAGTCAACTTTCCATGAATATGCTTTGATACAGCACTCTGCGAACAGCCACTTTCAGCAATGACCTTCTGTGGCTTACCCCTTGTGGAGGGTGTCAATGAGTGTCTTCTGGACAACTGTCAAGTCAGCAGTCTTCCCCATGATTGTGGTTGTGTGTACTGAAACAGACAGAGAGACTGAAGGCCCAGGGAGTTAATTAGCTTATTAGAGCTCTTCTCAGGTCGACATTTCTGTATTGTAAATAAAAAAAAATATATATTTTTTTTATTTTGAGATACTGGATTTTTGTTTTCCATGAGCTGTAAGCCGTAATCATCAAGATTGAAACAAAAAAGGCTTGACATTTTTCACTTCATGTGTAATGAATATAGAATATATGAAGGTGTCACTTTTTGATTTGAATTGCAGAGAAAAATAAACTTTTCCACAATATTCTAATTATTTGATATTGAGGGATGAGGGATAGACAGCTGCTAAATTGCTTTGACAGGGATTAACAATCAACTGAACTGAGTAAAGATGTTTTCCCTGACTAATGATTTAGCCCCGCCTCCCCAACCCTGATACAATTACCTAAGTTATTCAAAATTGGGGAAAAAAGTATTGCTCATAATCAGATTTCAGTTGATTACTCTAGGGCCAATCTATTTAATTCTTTTAAAAGGTTAATCTCAAATGTAAGACTCATAATTTCCCCAGGATTTGTCAAAATCAGCCCATGGTGTCTTGCGGCGTATGGCGTGTCTTGCGGCGTATGGCGTGTCTTGCGGCGTATGGCGTGTCTTGCGGCGTATGGGTGTGTGCCTAATGAACTGACCAGCTGACGAGTAAGCAAGCAGAAATGGATCCGTAGTCCCACTGTTTATAGTGGGGAACGGTAGACCTTTCCGAGCTAAGTATTGTCTGAGGTTGACGTGTCTTTCCTCGGACCAAGGGAACATTTAATGCTTTTTTGGCCCAGTCGCCATTTACCCTACTTCAACTATGACCTCGGAGAGTTGGACGACTGGCCAAATACGGCAGTTAAAATGAGAGAGCAGTCTCCTGTTTATCAGTTATGATCCAATGCCTCCCTGCTTCCGTCGTTCTCTTGCTCTCCTCAACAAAACAGCCCTGAGTTACAGCCTCTCCCCACTCCCTGGCCTAGCCAGAACTGACACCACTCTGATCACCCAGGGCCACTTCTGCAGGCGCAGGCCGTCTGTGGATCTTCTTGCGTGGGGTAATTGCATCGTCTTTCATTCCATTGCTCTATTTCTTTTGGATGGTGCTTGGAGTCTCCACCCACTGGCAGAGCAGCTTTGTCTCTTTCCAATTATCTCTCTTTTCCTAATCTGTCTCTTCTGCTTCCTGTCTGTCTGTTCCCTTCTTATTATTCTTCTAAATATAATTCTTTCCCTCTTCCCCTAATTTGCTGTATCTTTCTCTGTCTGAATTCAATCAGCAGTCTAAAAGACGGCTTGTCTCTGGCCTCTGCCAAATCCTCACATCCTTCAAGGGCTTTCCGTTTGTCTGAACTTCGCCAGCCTTCTTCACTCTCATTTATGAATCATTTCCTCTTTTACCTTCACTTCAAACGTCTCTTTCTCCAACTGAGACGCACACACACACACACACACGCGCTGTTATACACATACAAATACACTCATTCCTTTGATATTGTATTGAGTCTTTCCCAGGAGGGGTATTAGGAACAGCAGGTAGTGCTGGCATAGTCCTGATGCTCTGCTCCTTCAGCCAGGGACTTTGAGGCCAAGAGAGTATCTGAGCACACTTCACTCCTCTCCATGTTGATCCCACATACTGAGCTCCCTGCTCTCCTCTTCTTGGTGGAGGAATTCTTCCCTCTTCTGAGTGCGACCATAAGCTTCCTTACTCTCCGCTGTAACTGACAAGTGGAATCTACGGTTCATAAATGAATGTTATATGCTGATTAGTTGCTGCGGCTCCAGCCAGAGTGGTGTTAAACATTAAACACTAATCACAGTAATGATCCCCAGCTGTACGGGTCACAGCCCGCTTATCCTGTATCCATCCACCTTCTGATACGGATACCTTACTGTACAAGTCATTCCACTAAGAGAACCTGGTCAGGGAGCAGGGGGGAGAGGTGGAAGAGCAGGGGGAGAGGTGGAGGAGCAGGGGGGAGAGGTGCAGGAGCGATGCAGGAGCAGGGGGGAGAGGTGGAGGAGCAGGGGACGGTTGGGCGCCATCTCTACCTGAGTATTTATAGATCTGTGTATTTGGATACACACCTGATGGGAAGCAGACTCTTGGACTGGCCTCACACACACACTTCACCTTCGACCAGCGCGGAAATCTTCAATCTGAACTGGACCGGTGTATCTCTGGGCTCTGGTGCGGATGGGCAGATATTCTGCCAATATCAGTAATACCTCCCCTCCCCTCTCCGATTGGTGGGCGGTGCTGAGCCTTGACAACCAGCCAGTCACATCAAACAGGAGGGAAATGGAGCTCTGAATTGGGGAAAAAAAAGCTCTTTGATCATGAAGTTACCCATTCTCTTACCTTCCTTTCTTTTTTCTATATTTGTATTTTACTCCATAGGTTTATTCGCCTCCTTGCATTTATCGCTCATTAAAATGAAAGACTTCCTGAGTTGTGTGTTCTGGCTGCCATGGGCTGACTGGCTGTGCTCAGTCCAATTGTTTGGCACACATTATATCTGTGAAGTATATTTTTGGCTTTTTCATATGTGTGTGAGCCACTTCTTTGCAACGTGTCAACCAGAGGTTAGAAGGGGTGAGCTGAACATTAGGTCTTTGTCCATTGCAAGGCCGAAGTACTGCTTTTAATATCGCCATGGAACATCATACTGTAAACCATCAGTTATTCTGCTCTTATGTCCATCCAGGTTTAAAATGGATGCAGTACGGGATGAGAACTCTAATGACATGCACATGATGAAACAGTGTGTTTCTCCTAAATTGGACTTAGTGTTGTAGGCTCTGGTTTGAGTTCTTCTGTGCGTGTAGATGCTGTGTATGATAAAATGTGACCTCACCTGACCTTCTGTCTTCTCCTTACCAGTGGACGCTCTGGAGGCTACGACGGTCGCTCGGCACCAGTGTACCCCCCCTTCCCTCCAGGTAGGTGTCCCCTCCAGGACAGAGTTTGGATGTGATGTATAAAATCTAGTTCCCATTTAGCGTTTCATGCAGATCACAACAAATGATCTTGACCTTCAGCTAAACTGTCAGTTCTGTGCAGAAAATGGCATAGGCAACAATGTGCATTTACAACTCAGCCATTATTACAACCTCAATGACACTTAACGGCAAGAGCGAAAAGGCCAATGTGTGTGCCTCTGGAATATAATGGGTTATATTACAACATTACAGGGTTTCTTCAGTGGAGCTGCCCACACCCAGTCTTTCACGCTGTTTCTTGTTTTCTCCGACATTTTTCCCAACTTCCATGGGACTTGGAAAAGTAGGATATTTCTTTCAGTAGAAAATCAGCCGACACATTTTGAGCTGTGTTTTGACAGTTTAATGAAGCCTCTGAGAAGTTTTGCCGTATTATGATATGACTCGGTCTAATTTGAAATGAATTTCCTGTTCCATTTCCCCCTCCTCTGTGGCCTTCACTACCTGCCCTAAATATGCTGTTTTCAGTTAGATTGGCATGTTTGTGCCTCTGTTGTGTCTTAAATATGCCATTTGAGAGATCATTAGTTTTGATGAAGAGCTGCACTACAAAGTTCAATTGTTAATTTATTGAGCTGTCATTTTTTAAGTTTCAAAACAATGGCTCATAATAGCAGTTGTCACTGCTTAATGACTTGTGGTTAAACTGAAATGTTTTCTGCTTTGTAAGAAGCCGAACAATCCAATGAAGTCTGAAAAAGTTTCGAACTGACTTGTTTTTCCTCTGGTCCGCTGACTGGTTGATGTTTGCCCCCCCCCCCCCCAGGTGTTTATCCTCCACCCCCTCCTCCTCCCCCGGGCAGCGCCGCAGCCTCCTGGGCTGGGGTTTTCGACAGTGCCAAGGCCTGGGAGTACTACGCCCGGCGGGACAGCGAGCGGGAGCGCCACAAGGAGAGAGACCGGACCAGAGATCGCGGACACGACAAAGACAGGGAGAGAGAGCACAGCCCGTCCACCCAGGCCTGCAGGTGAGACAGAACATGGAGGCTTTACCTTGTTATTAGCAATGGGACTCTTTCTGGAAACGCCTTGAGAACCATGCTGGTTGAGTGATTGTCATCGCC
Organism: Esox masquinongy; assembly: GCA_016801175.1. Taxonomy (NCBI): domain Eukaryota; kingdom Metazoa; phylum Chordata; class Actinopteri; order Esociformes; family Esocidae; genus Esox; species Esox masquinongy. The sequence continues at coordinate 20,766 of JACXGI010000924.1, forward strand.
AGATATCTACCCTTCACTCTTCTCCCTGTCTGTCCAATAATGTTCTCTTCTTTCTCCAAGTGTCTCGGTCTTTCACTCTGTCCCTCTTCGCTATGGGGGCCAGGCTTCAGCTTACCCACTACTCCCAGGTGTGGGGCTGTATTGTAGACGCTGGTCTGTTTTACCAGGCCAGAGAGAGGGAGAGAATTTCTTCCTACTTCCAATTTTAGACTTTTCTTCTGCTCTGAGTGAGCAACTCTGCAGCCCTCCAAGCTGGAGGGGTTTAATGGTTGCCAGCTGCTGGTGTCAGGGAGGGGAGTGAAGTGTCAGGTTGGAGGGGGGATATGGTACTGGCACCGGGACTCAAGTGAGATGATTGCTACGGCCACTGGGGGCAGAGTCGAGCTGGAAACGAGGAAGAACTTCTAGAAAACACACAGGGCTCTTGGTTAATGACGAACCTGCAGACTGAGATGTCTTTCAGTAACTGTCTCAGTGATCTCCAGGCAGGTAGATGGGAGCCAGGGTGCCAGAGGTCTCTACTAGATGGGGCCCCAGTGGTCCTTTACGACTGTCTCAGTGATCTCCAGGCAGGTAGATTGGTGCCAGGGTGCCAGAGGTCTCTACTAGATGGGGCCCCAGTGGTCCTTTACGACTGTCTCGGTGATCTCCAGGCAGGTAGATGGGAGCCAGGGTGCCAGAGGTCTCTACTAGATGGGGCCCCAGTGGTCCTTTACGACTGTCTCAGTGATCTCCAGGCAGGTAGATGGGAGCCAGGGTGCAGGAGGTCTCTACTAGATGGGGCCCCAGTGGTCCTTTACGACTGTCTCAGTGATCTCCAGGCAGGTAGATGGGAGCCAGGGTGCCAGAGGTCTCTACTAGATGGGGCCCCAGTGGTCCTTTACGACTGTCTCAGTGATCTCCAGGCAGAGTATGTTTGGTTTATTCCTATTTAATGCCACCCCACATACCCCGATTCTCGGCCCAGATACCAGTCCTACCTATCACCGCCTCAGTACATCCACATTCTGCATTGACACTCATACTCCCACACACACACGCTTCAAATTGCCTTGGTCTCTCACTGCAGTCGCACGCAAGTCTGTCTCAGCTTTTTCCTGCTGAGGATCACGTTGGGTCCAGCTGTTCCCCGGGTCGATTGAGGGGAGAAGGGACATATGGGAGGCTCTGAGTCTGTAACCGCAGGAGGGACAGTCACACGTAGGACAGTCCCGCTGGGACACAGACACACACTCACTCACGCACGCGCACACACACACACACACACACACACACACACACACACACACACACAGAGAGAACCGCCGGTAGAGCCGTTGTGGTTCTTTCCTGGTCCCCCAGAGAAGCCTTGTTCTTCTGTCTCCCTGGCACGGTGTTCAGACCTCCTGTGTGTCCTACATTCAGGCGCCGTCTATTTTCGGTGGGAGCGTTTTAGGCAGTGTAGCCAGTGGAGGCTCCTCCCTCGTGGCGTAGCGGTGTCAGCGTTCTGGCCCTGCCTAACACCGCCGATGCTCCCAGCGGGCGGCCACCTCACGGGCACGGTTAGGACGTAGCACCTAGGTTCAGGCCGGGGCTGATGGCACCGGACGGGACAACGCCCTCCCTCTCCAAGACACCGCTCACACATTCACACTCACCGGTCCGTTTGTTTTGTAGAGGGACTTCTTTTCCCTTTGAATGTGTCCCTCCCCTTCTGGTGGGCCGAGCAGGAGGCAGCTGGTGGGCCATTTGGTGAGCACTTGTCCTCCAGCTGATAGTGATCTCGCCTCCTCCACGTATCGCAGTGTGGAGGGCCTGGACATCACGGTGCCACACACTGTTTTGGATTACTATACGTTTTGAGGACAAACAATAGAGTTTCATTACAAATGTATTAGAAACATTCTTGTTCCCATGGCTCATCGTCACAATGTGTTTCTGTATTAAACCAGCACCGGGGAGCGCACATGTCCATTCAGAGTTTAACTGCACTGAGTCTGCGTGAAGCAGCTATCCAGCTGTTAGCGCTAACAGCTGAGGTAGACTCCTGATGGGCCCTCGCTTCTCCACTGCCGTTGCTAGTAGAACTCCCAGCGGTCAAATATTTCCCATTATTTAATCTATCCTTCATCTCGTTGAACTCCACCTCTCTCTGTGCTGTGAGAACTCCTGGTATGATGGAAGTGGAAGTCTGCTGCTGTGTCCCTGCCCCGCGACACCCCCCCTCCACCGTGTGTGGGTACGAATGGGAGCGTGTGACAAAGAAAGTGCTGAGGTGGTGAGAGGAGGTGTGAATTGATGAAGAGCGTGGCTGGTTTGGTCCGGGAGGCCTCCTGTAAATAATGGATCTGTTTGTTGAGCACAGAGGACTGGAAAGGATGCAGCCCCTTTCATCTAAAGGTCACGGGAGGACAGGGATGACCTTTGTGTTCCTCCAGGGCTGTAGCGCAGGGTGCTGTTAAACACCCAGAACAGAGGGCATTTTGGGTAATGGTGGCCTGGCAACACACAGGTCAGGTCAGGCTCTCCTTATCGTGCTGTTTCTTTGACAAGCCGGTGTCTTTTGTGCAACAAGAAGACAGGATGTTTCGGCGACGTGGGATGACGGTGCAGGTCTCTGACCAGTGAGGGTTGTTGCCTTTCAGTGACGAGGAGCGGCGCCGGCGCAGGGACTCCGGAGAGAGAGGATACGAGCGGCACCACCACCACCGAGACAGAACCGCCCGGGACAATGAAGACCGACACCGAGAGAAAAGACACCGAGACAAGGAGGAGAGAAGATACAAGTCCTCACGCAGGTGCACCATAAACACACACACACTCCCTTAACCTGTTGAATACTGAGTAATGTTGAGTGTCTGTGACCAGCAGCAGGAGGAGACATGACAGTGAGGAAGGGGACAGCCATCCGAGGCACAAACACAAGAAGGCCAAGAGGAGCAGAGAGGACAAGGAGCCAAGCCAGGAACTCTCCGCTGACCAGGAGAACCAGTCAGAGCCCACAGAGTGACAATTTGTGCCACTCTTCAGCCAATTGGAGGCCCCGGTGTGACCATTTAGGCATTCTGTTTACCCGAGACTGGACTGCTCCTCTTGCTATTAATATATTTTAGTTAGTTATTCTTGAAGGTGAAAAACCAAATAATTGTTTTATGTATATGTTGTTTATAACATTTATGTTTTGACCTGCCTGAGGGAGAGGTTTTTTTGTTGTTGTTGAATGTAAAAGATCCAGTATATTTGGATAAAGTGGCTATCTAGACCTCAGCTAATGAGTAGTTTGAATCTCACTGGGCTGCTGTTGTACATGTGTATATACATCTTACCCTTAAACCCAAACCCCGACCTTTGCTAAAGCTCGCAGGCAACAGTTCTTTTCAAATGACTTTATTGATTATTTTACCAAAGGTACCATCAAATATATTACACAGGCCGAAGTGTGAGAGAGAACCATATTAGCTGGTCCTAGACCAGACGCACCCACAGAAACACGCACAGAAACCTAGTCAGTTTTTTTTTTTTCTCAAAAGTAGGAAAATCAGTAAGGCCTCCACGATGTCACCTTATTAGTATTACTTTGAACAGATAATGAACACATTTGAAATGTATTATTTTTTTTCTATACTTATGCCAGTGGTTGGACAATTTAGCAACAGCTTCTGAAAACATCTCAACACCGACGACTACTTGGCAATGTGTCTCAGTCCAACAGATGAAGATGACAACCACCATCAGTAAAAACAGAACAAAGCCTATATTCAAAGGCAATTAAACAAACATAAAAACAAAGAGAAACATAGCACAAGTGCTTGAATCAGTATTTTTTTTAGACATCCAACATTTACAATAAAGAAATGCGAGTCCAATTAAATGCATACTCTAACATAGAACTAATGGAATTGGCAACTTGTGTCCCCTCCCAGTCACCCAGCCGCCCAATCGGATGCTGTGTGCAAGAATGAGCCGCCCAATCAGATTGCTCCGTACATCCCAGGGGTCACAGAGCCACATCCTCCCAACTCAGTGTCTCTGGGGTCGGGGGTTTGGTCAAATTCCAGTCACGTCATTGGTTGGCCCCCACTGAACTCCTGGCAAAGTCTCATCTGTCCATCAGGAATCAGGTTTCTAAAGTCTGCCTTCAGTAGTGTATGCCCCACCCATACCTAAGGCTCACCATTATAAGCAAGTCCAAAGCTCTGCCCACATTCCTTGGTCAGTGTTCGCCCCTCCCGTGGCTGCAAGGCTGCAGCAGGGCTACAACAGACTGCCGGGCCAGGACACGATAGTCAGGGTGATTTTGCCTCGCAGCTCCTTAAGCAGACGCACCAGGGCTGTGTGTGTCATCCCCCACGTACTCTTCCCATTCACCTCCAGCAGAATGTCCCCACACCTGCGCACACGCACGCACGCACACACAGAAATACAAGTCTACTGTAACGGATAGGTCAATACTGGCAACATTTCAGTCACTGAAAAATTAGCATGCATGTCTTCAGGCCAATGAGTGAGTCACGTGTTTACTAGTCCGTACCGTATCCTGCCGTCGTTGTAGGCCGGTGTGCCCTCCACGATGGAGCGGATAAAGAAGGACTGATTGCAGTTGACCTCTTCCTGCCCCCCCACGATGCTGAAGCCCAGGCTGCCTGAGGTACTCCGGCGCAGCACAATGTCTTTGCAGCAGTACAGGTGCCTGCAAAGGACAAAAAGGGAGATTAGGAAATCTGTGGACCGCAGCCATGCAAATGTGTGCTCAGCTTGTACCGTGTGCACATATGCAGCTGTGAGATTGTGGAGTCCACTGTCTGAAAAACAAGGGCTGGGCCTCAGTCCAGTAAAAACGGGGACATTACATTTCCTCCCAAGCGAGGCAGAGCTGTAAAGGGAGGTATTTTAGTATCATTCTTCCTCACTGCTCAGGGGTGAATGAAAATTGCCTTTAAATCCTCTTAAAACCGTCACCCGTCTGCACTAAGTTCCCATGGTGATTCAGTAGTTGGTTTTCACTTTTCTAATCAATTTTGCTGGTTGGGGAGAAATTGATTTTTTTTTTTTTATTTTCTCCAACTTTTCTCTCTGTGTATTTTTGTGACAAAAGTAGCAGTTTTATACCAGCAGTGGCAGATCTGTGAAAAAAGGGGCATAATCCTTATTCAGCCAGTCTGACCTCTGTCCAAAAGTGAGGAGGGGTTTCATCCTAACCCTAACACTTCCCCCGGGGAAACACCGCCCCGCCCCGGGTGAAGGAGAGAGGAGAGTTGTCTGATGAGCAAATCCTTTTAAAGTCGACACGGTGACCGTCACACCCTGAGCTGCTTAAAAGAGCGTGGGGAGGGGTGGGTGGTTTAAAGTGACCACTGTCTGAGACTGGGATGTGAGGAAGAGGATGGGTGGGAGATGGTGAAGGCCATGGAGAGAAGGCCAGACTATGTTAAGTAGTGTCTATTCAGCATTCCGTCATCAACCTCCAAATCCCCTTTCATATCGACCTTGTTATGCTGGCCTCACTGTAGTTCTTTTCATTAAGGG
>JACXGI010000924.1:37590-67029 GCA_016801175.1 Esox masquinongy
GGGGGGGGGGGGTGACACATATGACTGGGTTCACAGGTGGGCTGAGTGGAGGGTGTCACGTCGTTCAGGCTATATTTAACCTTTACATCCCTCCCTCTTCCCTTCCCTTCCCTTCCCTTCCTTCCATTCTGTATCTCTCTCTCTTTTTTCTCTCTCTCCACCTCTTTAGCCAGGAACAGAGATTTTATAGATTGGTGCAAAAGCATGGCTATAAAAGCTAATTGGAGAACAGGGTTTCTATCAAAGATCATTAGGTAGTACAGAGCCTGGGTTAATGTCTGCCTGGTCAAAGGGATGTAGATCTGCGTGTTGGAAATGTGTTTACTGGTGGTATCTATGTGACATAGGGACTGTTAAACTGTAACTAGAAAGCCTCTGCTGGCTACCTGCTTTCTACTGATTTTCAATCACTCACAATGACAGTCAGATACGCAGCCTACGAACACGCACAAACACACACACGCACCCATATACACACTGCTTTGTAGATCAGGAAAAAGGTTACTGGGTGCAGAAGTACTCACAAACACATCCACGCGTGCACACAAGCAAACACATCCGTACACTCACACTCACTCTTCTTGGTGCTGCTGCGAGCTGCCAAACTGGTGGTGCTGCCTGATTGGCTGTTGTCCTCCATGCTGGGGTCAAAGGCGGGGTTGACGAGACCGGGCTCGTCTGACAGGAGAGCGACAGCAGCGGAGGCAGGGCCATCGCCAGGCAGGGTGGCAATGGTGAGTTCTGACGTGCTGTCCGTGCAGTCACCCTCCTGGGACCGTCGCTTCCTGTCGGCAGATAAGCCATAGTGAGATGCCCCTTTACACCTGCAAATACACACAGATAGAGGATGGTCAGAAACACAATGACCAAAACCGGGTCGGGAAAGGTGATACATCAACCACAACAACAATAACCACATTAATCACCACAACAAAATCCACCAGAACAACAAAAACAATAAGAACCGCCACCACAACAACCACACCAACAATCATCACAACAGCAAAAACCAAACACAACAGCAACAATCACAATCAAAACAACAACAACAACAACAACAACAACAATAGCAAACCCCCCAAAAATGAAGAAGTTGAAAGAGATCACTTGGTTATTGAGGGACCATAAAGCCTGTGATGGACAGAACTATTATTTAGCTCCCAACGACTCATCAATTATAGCAAGTCATGAATTATGATGCCCTAAGCACCTGACCGCCAGTGAGAAAAATGGACTTAGCAATCGGTCTATAGCGCCAATTGCACTACATAGCAAAGGGGTTAGAGAAGTTGCATTGCAAGTTCTATTACATGGAAGGTTGCTGGTTCGAATCCCTGAGCTAACAAGGTAATAATAAACAGACCAGTAATCATGGGATTTGTATTTCATGACTGTTCTGCTGTAATAAAAACTGGATTGATATTTTCACACAGTCCCTGCTTCTTGTCTTGTCACCTTTCCTGCCTGCTTGGTATTATTCATTTAGCATATAATGGGATGTATGAGGCCGCTCTGTGAGTCTCTTTGGATCAGAATGGCTGACAGATGATTGAATAGAAATCTGAGCAAACAACCGTTCCATTGGTTAGATAGCAGGTAACAGAAAAGACATCGGGAATCCAAAATATAGAGTGGGTCTCAATGTCACATTCTGCATCACAAACTAATCACACTCTCAAATTCCCCATCTTTTTCAGCTCCGGCCCCACGCTCACTCTACAAGCCAGACAGAACATTTAAAAGGCATGCGCGCACAATGGAAATGAAATGCTCATACAATCATAATGTTTTGTTTGCATATAGACGGCAAATAACTGTCCGTGTTTGTCTCTGGGCAAGCCATCAAGACTTCTGGCTGAAGCTCCCACAATAGAATCAGAAACAACATTGTCCTGTCTCTGCCACTCTGTATGGCCATAAGAACAAACACAAACTGCTTTTTAATGGGCTGGACCAGACCCAGATTCAGTAAGAGTTTTGAGTCCTCCACAGACGTAAATAGCGGGCTGGATCCGTTTCAACGCATCCTTGTCACAGCAGCGGGGATTATTGCTACGAGGAACAGCGGGCGTTTAAGGAAACACTGAGAACAAAAAAGCCATGGCTAAAATGTCAGATTCCTTTCCCATTTGGGAAGGAACACCAAGAGGTGACGGCTTTAAATGGTCCAGAGCTATGGGAAGCCCAGTGGGAGGGAGTCTGAAGCAATGTTTTGTCTCAGTCAGTCCGAGCAGGTCATGCTCCAGCCATGGAGCTTGACTTGCCATGCCAGTCAGGTCACCTCGTAACACTGAGCTGACAGCCTGCTCAATGAGTTGGGCGAGCGGTCGCTTCAGTTCGGGGGAAAGTGATTAACATTTAAAGAACAGCGTGAAGCCTCAGACATCCGGAGAGAGGCCCGTCGATCGTGGTTCGTGGCACAGTCAGAGTTCTGTTTTGCATGGATACTTGTGGGAATGAGTCTCCTTCGCCTGTGTTCCTCTAGCCTGTCAGAGGGGGTGAGGTGTGTATGTGTGTGTGTGTTTCTGTTTATGTGTGTTTGGGCACGCAAGCAGGACTGGTTCTCTCCGCTGGAACCCCCCCCCCAATTCAGAGTTAATATATTGAATCCTACCGAGTATGTCGAGTCAGCTATATAGCACTTAAGTGAGGGAAGTGGTTGGATAGAAAAACACTCTTTCAGACACACTGAGCCATATACTCCAATGGAGAGAAGCAGCATCGCTCTCTATGCCACTCAACATTAATTACAGTAATTAAAGCTCCATGCACATCAGCTCTAAAAAAAATTGTCGTTACACCGGCATGTTACTTTACGAGCTTCAAGTGAGTCTAAGTGCATTATCTTAAGACCTTAAGATCTTTACAGTGTGTGTCGTGTGTTCATACACACACGCCGCAGACACTGTGATTTACCTACACAGACGCTTGCAGTACAGTACCTCGGGCCAAGCTGACAGTATGGAATTAAATCCTGAGACCACATTCCCGTATTTCACACCTCTGTTCATGGAAAATGTTAAACCGCAGTTAACAGAGCTGCTCAGAAAGTCATGTGGAACGGTTCATTCAGGTATGTAAATCCCAGAGACCACCCAATCTTAATCCTGCTGGTAAAAACAAACACACACACACCATTTGTTTAAGTATTGTCCAAGACTGTCCTGTCTGTCTTCCTGTCTTCCTGTCTGTCAATCTGTCTGTCTGTGGCTGTACCTGTCTGTCTGCTTGTCATCTTCCTGGAAGTCACCAGACAGTCCTGGTGGCTAAGAAATAAGCTGCAGTCTGTAGCATGAAATTGGTGGTACATCCAAATACAATCTGAATAATGATGAGATTTATGACTGGTTCCTCATCCAGGAGGTTTTAAAGATAGAAGGAAATAACAGAACCAGAAGATGTATTCGAGCGGAAGCTCAAGGTGCAATACGGTCTCTCCTCAGAGACTGCACACAAGTCATTGTTGTTAAGCGCTTTGGCTACCCTTAATTCAAATCCTCTTCCTTCTGGAGATCAGAGGCACAGAGCTGCCTTCCCCACTTATGCATATCTCCACTGCTACTTAAAGCTTTAAATGGCTGTCTGGAGGAATTAAGGCCACAATCTCTCCGCTCTGAGGCCAAAAGCATGCAGGGAGCCCAGACAACAGGCCCCATGTCCCTGAGGGACAGCGTGGCCCTAAAGCTGGGGACCGCAGAGAGAGACAAACCAATGAGCCTACAAAGTGTACTATGACGATTCAAGCTAATACAAACACATCTAAACTAATTTCCTTTCAGACAGACTACAATTTCTCTTTGTTTGCCCACCGTACACAAACAAAACCTCCTCCCGTATCGCTGTGTAAGTTGTGCCCCTCCCCACTCACCCCTGTGTGTAAGGCTGTAATTTGCATGGTAGGGATCAAGCTTCGTGCTGGCTCATTAGCGCTAGTGGTCTGACTCAGCAGCGGTACACTAGGCCTAGTTCTCCACAGTTGCGGAAACAGACGCTTACATAAGAATAACATCTCTTTTCCAGATCTAGAGGCAGATAGGTTTTGAACAACAAGACCGACTCCTTCCTTCTCCCTAAAACATCCGCTTCGCGCACAATCCTAATTACCCAGCATGCTGTAGGAAGGCGCACAGGGGCGATGGTTTGGAGGCACTCTCGGGTGTTGGTGACGCCAAAGGTCCTGTTCTTGTGATCTGAAACCCGCCCATGACTCATCAAAGCCTGTCAGGTTCTCAGATCCTCTTTGGGAGTGGATTATCCACCGTAAACCAAATACGCTTCCTTCTCCTGTCACCTTGCTGACTGACTGCAGAATCAGAACTTATCAGCACTGTGTACACAGCCGGCACAAATAAGTAAAGGCCAGTGTGCCAACATGAGCTAGACCGGTCAGGTAGGAGCACAGTGTGTGTGAGTGTGGCCCTGACCTATGTCTTTCAGGGATGGTCCACGTCGTGGCCTGACCCCTGATGGCCATAACCCTGTGATGATCATCCCTTCTCCAGAATGTGTGATGGGCACTGCAAGAACTAGCCCAGTCTCCTGCCCTCCCCCCTAATGGGGCTAGAGAATCCAGCGGTGTTAATCCAGCCTATAGGAGCACAGCAATCCTCTACTAGCTCGCTTCTTAAGACATGTTGGGAAGTATTATTCCTGTCATAACCCAGGTTGACATGAAAGTAAAAGAAGTTGCAGTTCTGTTCCAGGAAGGTTTCCCATGGCACTGTGAAAGAGTTGGAATGTGTAGGTAAAAGACAATGTGTGAGTCTGTGTTTGTGTGTATGTGTGTGTACGTGAAACGTGTGTGTGTGAAAGAAAGAGTTGTTTGCTACCGAAAACACCTCTGCACAGTAAGCCTACAGTGTATTAGGAATACTAATGACAGTAAAGCATTCTGGGAAGTATCCTGCCATTCCTGAGTGTTGGTAATCACTCCGTCTTCTGAATTGAGGAGTATCATCTCTCTCATCTCTCACTCCACCTTATCTCAAGATCAAAGCTCCTTGCTTCAGGCAGAAAACCCCTCTGGATTAAAATACTCTAAATCTCACTAATGATAAGATTGAGAAAAAGCTTTCTTTTCTCTCTGTCTGAGAATGACGCATTCCTCTGGGCTCTTGCCGTCTGCTCCAAAAGTAATTCACTTCTGTCCCGGTGGATTAAACTCTTGATAGGAGGCTGTCTGCCTGAGATTTTGGCTAAGACCGGTCACAAAGGAACGTTTGCTTTAAACCGTGTGAAGAAATAAAAACTTCCTTTCTTTTCCCCAAGAGTCTGTGTGAGACGAGCCCCAAAGCACCTCTGCCACTGGGGGAGAGAATGCAGGGGTGCACCTGAGCTATGGGCACACACACATGGGCCCCAGTCCACTGAGGCTAACACGACAAGGAGATGGAGATTGTTCATTAATTAAATTCATAGTGACAAAGGCCTGGAGAAAAGCAGAGAACATCTGTGCTCACTGGCTTCTTAATGAGATCAGTTTATCAATTACTAGAACCGTGGTTCATTTAGAGTAGACAATATACGGCATACAACGAAAGGGGCAAGGGAGGGGAGGAGAGAGGGAAATAATTAATGATAAACACAAAGAACATTCATCAGTGGGCGTGTCGCTGTGTTGATTAGATTCTGCTGTTTTTGCTCAGGGAAATGCCAGCTGTATAGTGACATTCTGGATGGGGCTGGAGGGTTGAATCCCGGCTGAAAGGTGGACCTGAAGACAAACTCAGTGAGATGATGTATATAATGAAAGTAAACAGAACTGAGGGCCCATTTCTACAACAACTAAGAGCGTTGAACCGCGATGCACAACTTTGCCTTGGTCCGGGTCCAGTGCCTACTACAATGTTATAGTTTGTCAGGAACCTGTGTACATCCCAAGATGCTGTGTGTGACTGCATGGGAGTGAGGTTTTGCATCTCGCTCCTCTCAACATCTGCGGTGATGCTCACAGCGTTGTACTTTCAGTGAGTTTACCTTCAACAACAAATATTGAAAAACACGCTCAGGGCCCATATTGCAGGGAAAGAAAGAACATAAAATCAGGCCATTCCTTTTAGCTTTTGTGTTTGAACATTCCCTCGTGCTTAGCAACTGTAAGTCTATCTGGTGTGGTTTGACAGTGTGGATACACCTGTATTTATGATCTTATAAATAAATAAACATCCTATCAAAGTAACGGCCTAGCCGTCCCAGCTCAGCCCTCAGTTAATGAGTTCATCCTCCAACTGCCACAGCTCTGAATCAGGCTTTCCCCAAATCAATATCCGAGTCCCATCATCAGCCAAAGCCATGACCTGACATGATCAGCCGGGGAAATATGTTTATGCAGCAGTCATTGCACAAGAGTCTCGTTTCAACCAACCAGGAGCTTTTCTCTCACTCCCTCCTCTCTCCTTTGTCTGCTTTTCTTCCATCTTGCTTTCCCCTTATTACTCTCTTCATTTTTTCTTTTCTCTCTCCCTCCACCTCTGCAACCCTCTCTCTCTGTCAGAGAAGAACAGCACAGTGAGTGCAGACCTGATTTATTCTTCTCTCCTCGGTTAGAAGCGTATCTGGCTCTGAGCTCACTTCAACCCCAGCGATGGCACCACTAAATAACAAAGGATTTGATGCAGGAACAGTGCATATATTGTGCCTAATGGCGTATTTCATGCAAATTCCTGGAATTATCAGTGCTTCAGTGTAAGGATACCAGGCAAAATTCTCTCCACCACCTGCAGTATGTCTGTGTTTTTCAGAGTATTTTGGCTGAGTTTGAGACATACATGCCAAGCTATAAATACGAGATGTGTGGATGATTTTACAAGCATGTATGGATGTATGTGTGTGTGCATTGGGTATGAATGTTAAACTGAGACCCTTGAATGGTAGAAGGCAGTCTGACAGTCAAAGGTTACAGAGCCCTTGAAGATGAACTGAATGTTGTAATAACCCATGCTATTTGTGTGTCTGTGGGTATAAAGGGATATGATATATTCTGAATTAATACTGCAATACAGTGTGACACTATCCCGTTCTGTTATCAACAGCTATGTGTGTGTTTTATGGTAGTGACCCCCTTATTTAATTTACATTTCTTTATATTTTTAGGCATTTTTGTAATTTTTTATTAGATATGTATGTTTGGGTCGGGCTGTTCTAAATCCTCCAGTGTGAAGCATTCATGTTTTTAACTGCATTGTTTAATGAGCTGTTTGATCAGGTTCCAGAAATGACAAAAGTCACAAAAACATTGGATGTACCCCAACCGTTTCAGCTAGGCAACACAATTACATCAGTGGTAATCACAGCAGGCGCAGCAGAGACATTTCTTTAAAGATGCCCATGTTTTCCAAAGGGATCTTGTCACAAAAATAAATATCTGGACCTAAACTTTGGAGCTATAAATTAAGTCACACTTTATTTATAGATTCCTAAAATGGTGCCATTAGATGCTCTATAGATTATCTACTGACTATCAGTTACATTACTCTAACCTTAACCGTAATCCCAACCCTAACCTTTATCCTTTACCTAAACCTTCCTCTAAACCTAACCCTAACCTTAGTGAGAAGTTGCTTATCAATAGATAAGTTTGTCGACAGTATATCATCTATTGAACATCTACAGATAAAGTGTACAGATAAGTGTTACAAATAAAGTTTAACATCAGTTATCAGATTCAATAGCTGGAACACCAGCTTAGGTATCCATCTAAAGGCATGCGAAGCACTGCATCTGTAAACATGGCTAATAATGTAAATGGAACAGTAATTATGACAGAATTCTTTTAAAAATGGTATAAAAACATTCACCGATTTCTTATGATCTTTCAAATTTAGGAAATGCACTTTTATTTGGCTGTGTGTTTTACAGTGTGTTTCTATGCACCATGGCAGTAAAGGCAAATTTCACTGCAATTTCAAATTCATTTTCATAATGGGTGTACAGCACCACTCTTATATCCAGCCTGCTAGGGTAACTACCATAGATTTGTCTGGTAACCCACAGTGCTCTAGGAGCCACTTCCCTCTATGGTCTAATTTCTCACATGGTCACATGGTCAAATGGTCAGGGAGCGGGTGGGTGGATTTGCAGACCAGCCTGTCCACCTGTGGAATGAAGGTCTGCATGGAAACTATCCCTACAGCCATTACATAATTGTGCTGGGGGAATATCCCCCGGTGCTGTCCCCATTTATTTCCCCTTTTCCATCATGTGGTACAGTGGCGGGTTACATGAGGCTCGACCCAGACCAGGCCGCTCAACCAGAACACTGACAGATTAGATTCTGGATCTTTCCATCTCTCCCTCTTTCTCTCTGTCTGACATGGTTAAGCTACAGGGCCCATGCGCTGGCCACTCATATGGAACGTCCCGTGACGAAAAGACACTGAGCCAAGGGGAGATATCCACCTTGTAAAACAGGCTCCAGCTGAACAGACACGTCAATACAGGCAGCCCAAAGAACTATTCACACTGCTGAAACTGCTTTGTAACACCAAATCTAGTGGTAACTGAGCTACCACCAACTTAAAGTGTATGAAACCTGAACTTTACTTGAGTACTGACACACATCACATTAAAATGTTTAAAACATTCCATGCTTTTTTACCACAAAATTACAGGGAAAAGTTGACTCGATATTAACGTTTTGAGTTCTTAACGTTTTAAGTATAGGTTTGTAATAAGTATGCTGAAGTTTTCATACTGTATTAATTTATGTGTCTTAAGATGAAGTAGTGACTAAAGGTTTCATCACAGTATTGGACACCCCCTCTGCTTTAACCAGGAAAAAGTGGATGGGTGTCATTTTGTCTGACAGTTCAGAAACCCGTTTATCATGATCATTCCACCTCGTGGCACAACAAGCTGCTTTATACTTACACATATTTACCTTCAAACATACAAACATAAATACATACATTACATATATGTTCCTTTATTTCTTTTTTCAATTTCAGTTCACCCAAGAGTACTTTTTTTACAGTTTGACTATGTTTAAATTTCAGATCTAATAAAATGTACCATCTTACTTCCCCAGAGTTAAATTTCCCCTTCCACTCATACCACTTTCTCTCCTTGCCTCTTCCTGTTTCAAATCTGTCTACAGAAACAAATGTGAAATTCCACAAAAAGAGTTCTCGACTCCCTCTTATCATCAATCAATGCACAGCTGTAAACCATCAACATTTCACCTTTTGATAGTATGAGAGACATGTTAGGCATACAAAATACATCTGTTTTAATCTGTTTGACATCACCATCTCCACTGCCTCCCCTTGGCCTCCAAGCTGACCTCGCCACCCTCACTAATGCTGTGACCTTAGAGGACAAGACGTTTAAAGTGACAGAGACCTCCCTGGGTTCTTTTCCTAAAAGGTATGACTTATTACCTTAATATTTAATCATAGCTTTTGTGTGTGTTTGTGTCAGCATAGGCCATGTGATAATGGTTGTGTTTGTGTGTGTGTAGAGAATCTCTCTCTTAGTGTGCCCTTTACACATGTGCTTTCACACGTCACATCAGCAGTTAATCCATGCATGCTGCACAGTGCCATGTTGGTGCTCTATTAATAGCTGCAGGAAGTGTTTCATGCATGGCATCCTTCCCCAATAACACAGAGTCAGGTGGTCAGGTCAGTCTCCAGAGAGACAGTTAACAACATGGATAATAACTCTAGTAGGACCAGAAGTGTCTCGATGGCTTGACGTTCATCAAAGCTATTCTCTGTCCAAGTCCTATCCTCCCTGGCCTCCTTTGGCCTGATGGATGCGCTGAGACAGGGAGAGCTGCCTGACCGCAGAAAAAGGATTCATATTTAATCCAGACAAAAGTCTAATTAGTGAAGCCAGCCCTCAACCCTGGCACGTTGGAGTCTGACTTACTCAAAAATGTCTTGGAGGCAGATCTGCCCTGAAGGCAGAACAGAAAATGATTGGCTGACTCAATGGAGAGAGTGCAACTTGCTTTTGGAATGGGCAGGAATGCTGAAAGTTGAAATTCGACCAAAGTTAGCAGTTGTCCCAACTCTAAACCTTTACCCTCAGCCTAACCTTAACCCTTACCTAACCCTAATTGTTTTTGATTTAAACTTAAATTGAGTGATTTAAGAATTGGAACGCAAACTCTGCCCCTTTCAATTGAGTCAACCAATTGCATTAATTGCTGCCTTAAGGGTCAGATCAACCTTCAAGACATGTCTGAGTAAGTAGAACTCCCAACTCCTCAATGCTGCCAATGGGCTGAGATGGGATTGATAGTCACTGTACGGTCTGTCTTCGGCTGGTTCGTGAGTTGGACCTGGAATAAACAAACACCTCTTGTAATGCAGATGGTCAGCTCTGTGGCTGGGCAGCAGGTTAATCCCGTTAGAATGTGTCCGTGCGGAAAGCATCCGGAGTGCTGGGAGTACGCCGCAGCTCTCTGGGTTGAGCTATTGGGGCGATCAAACATCTTGGACATTCAGGCTGAAAGGACGGAAGCTAAGCTAATCATAGGGTTTAAGAGAAGTCAGCCCAGGCCCCAGAAATGACCGCAGAAGATTAATTAACGCTCTAAAACACTAGATTATTAACTAGGGGAGCAGAGAAGGTGTGTGTCGGGGAAGGAGGAGACTGAGTGTGTGTGTGTGTGTTTGTGTGTGCGCGCGTGTGTGTGTACAGGATGTACAGGGGAACATGGAAAAATAACAAACAATTGCTCTTGTGAATGTACCAGTGTGTTTAAATTGACTGGTGCTGACAGAGAATAAGGGGAGTAACTCTATTATGGATTTCATTATGGAGCAGCAACACCTGTTCTCTCTATTTCTCTTTGCTCTTTGTCCTCCCATCTCTCTTTTTTTGCTTTCTCTCTATCTTTGTTGTCTCTCGATCTCTTTATCCTCTCTCCATCTCTCCCCTCTCCCTCCTCTCTCCATCTCTCCCCTCTCCCTCCTCTCACTTCTTCCTCTCGGTCTATTGCTCTCCCTCTCTCTCCTTCCACTCATGTACACTGTGGGTGTATGAGTTGCAGGACAACATAATATAAACGCAATATCATTTCTCTCACCGAAGGACAAGAGAAATGTAGCGAGAGGCATTGAGAAGCAGTACCAGGAGACGCAGACGAAGGCAAGAGGCAAAGCGAGGCAGAGGGCAGCATGGTAAAAGGCAGAGGAAGGCAGGCTGGGAGAGAACTAGAAGGGGATGAGAGGGATGCAGGTCACCCAGAGGGAGCCCAGTGGAAGGCTTCTCCTGTCAGGGCTGTGGATGAAGATGAATGACGGACCACTACTCTCCAGCCATCCAGAAAAACACCATGTCCGCATTCGTCTGCTCCCATTTCCATTTTCTACAGAGTCATAATCAGCAAAAGCCTCCCCGACACGGAGACAGTAGCACTGAAACACACACTGAAACACACACTGAAACATGCAAACGCTGAAACCTACATACTGAGACACACACACCAGCTATACGGGGTCAGTGTGTATGGCTCAGTGTGTGCCGCGGTCGTGGGTTTGATTCTCACTGGGGAACTGCAGTCACTACTGTAAGATACTCTGGATAAGGGCTTCTGTTAAATTATTCAAATCTGAATGTAGAAGCAAAAGCACTTATGGTATTTACAAAGAATCCCTCATTGGAATGACCCACATACTGAGCATTCTCCCAGCGAGCCTCCCACGGACCCACCGCTATGACAGCCGGGTGGATGGACAGAAGGCATCCTGGGCCAGGAAGTGACCTTCTCTCTTCTATACCATTCTAATCTCATGACCTCATCCACTCCTTTTTTTCTGCTATTCCTCTCTGTCCCCAAGGTTCAACTGTCCTGCCATGTTGGCCCATCCTTCCCTTTCTGCTCTCTCCTTCCCTCTCCCCCTTTCCTCTCCTCTCTCCTTCCCTCTCCCCGTTTCCTCTCCCCTCATCCAGCTCTTTAGGTTTCATGGCGGTCCAATGGGGGATCTGACTGTGGGTAAGACATATAGCTCCCAGCAGAACAGGATGCCTAAAATGGACAGGACGGATTTGTAAAGGATTGTATTGTTCTCTGTATTCATTCAGCTAATGGGACATTTCCGTCAGACTACAAGAGACTTGAGAGGATAGCAGGCTTTAGGCTTAGAGCATCAGGCTTCAAATGAGTCTGTTGATTGATCCAATATCACTGAATGAGATATACAAAGAAAGCACAGATGACCAATATAGACTATTACCAGAATACAAAGACACACTGTACAAACAAGATTGACCATTGTACATTATAATCAACATTTTACATTATAATTTAAGCCACTTGGCAATCACCTTTATCAAGAGAGACTTGCAGTTAGTTGAGTCATGAGATGAAAAACTACAGCTGGGAAACTACATACCAATCAAAGTAAGTACATTATTAACAATATGATGTAGTTATCAGTAAAGTAAATGCTGGTAGGAATCTTCAAATATTAGTTTTGGTAGCCTACAATGTATTACTATTAGTATAAACATTGCTGTTTTTTTCTGGCATTAAATTAATACCCAAATTGTTGAACCGAATGAGACTTTGGGTAAATTGCATGTCTATCCCAATGAATTCAATGCTTCCCAATGAGGAACATTTAGAATAGAATGTGGAATTTTGGTTACTTTCTGAATTGACGGAAAAATAAAAGGAATATAAGCAAACACTGAACTGTACAGATACACCTAGAAAGCCACACATAGACCTAGAACTGGATTCCAAAATATGATTCAGCTTCAGAACTCAAATCTGCACACTTCAGTTATTGAAATCAATATACAATCTGTGTTATGACGGTCTCCGTGGACAATGGTGTGATGTTAAGAACATGAGCTAGAGAAGCATCATTCTCCAGAAGGTATATTATAGTTGGTGGGTGAAAACCTTGTATCATCAAAACATACATGCACATTTTTGACGAAGATAGAAATGCAAAACTTCAATAGTTATTTTGAATTCATGTTTTTACTCCCACATGCTGACAAATTCATAGTTCATCGAGGAGAGTTACAGCTTTCAGTGTGGAAAAAAAAGATGAAATTGTGCGAAAAATGGAGTTCATGGTTCTCCTCAGACAGCGAGTGTGATGAATACAGCTGGCAGGAAGTAAGGGCTGTTACCATGGTGTCAGAGCTCCTCAGTCCTTCACACTGACTCAGACTGAAAGGTTTCTCTGAGGGGGTCACAATGGGCATGTAGACATTACAGTTTGTATGTGAATTAGCAGTTGGTTTGTGTGTGTGTGTGGATGAGTTTATTTTGCATTTCTCTGTCTTTCATCGTTGAAGTGGTGAATGTGTGTGTTTTCGTGCTGCAGTGATGCTTGGAGAGATGAGTGTGTTGAGTGGTGAGTGTTTGGTCTTTGTCTACGCTTTGGAGTGGTCCTTGTAACCGTAAACACAGCGAAGCAGCAGTAATGGCAGCGGCACACACACACACACACACACACACACTCACACACTCACACACACACACTCACACATACACACACAGACACACACAGACACACGGGCCTGAACGGTCATGAACTATAGAAACACATCCTGTGTTCCCGATCAGAGACCTGCCATGGTGCAGTGTTTCTCAGGACCGTCTAAACAGAATGTTCGGGCTACCTGCCCTGGTAGTCAATGGCCACTGTTTCTATAAACCATTACCTAAGTCAATAGTTGCTTTATTGGCCATGGAGACTTACTCTGTCTTTGAAAACAGATAAAAAGTCAAACGCATGGACACAGACACACACAGATGAATGCACGCTTGTCTTGCGTGCGTACATGTTCACACACTTACACACACAATCCCACACACACACCCCCACACACACACACACACACACACACACACACACACACACATTTGCACACACACTTCAGTGCTGGATGGTCTGTGGGTGGTTTAGGGTTATGGGTGAAGTGAAGGGGTGGATGAAGACTGAGTGGAACAGTGTTGGAGTACTCACAGCTCAGAGTAGAGGATGTGCAGGTTGCCCACATTGTCAGTGTAGTTGGCCGGGCTGAGCCAGGGTAAAACCAGCAGTAGCAGAGCCTTCATGGTCCACGCACAGTAGACTCAGCTCACTCTCTCTCCCTCTTCTCCCTCGTCGCCCCCGCCCCCACCTCTCCTCCTCTCCGAGCCTGGCCGTGCTGACCCCCTCTGCCTTCTTCCCTTCTTTCTTCAGAGTAGCTCTTAGGTCTAAAGTACCTCCTGTCTTCTATTGTTCTTTCTTTCTTTAGCTCCTAGTGCTCTGTACTTTCTCTCTCCCTCCCTCTCTCTCTCTCTCATGCAGAGTGCCTGGTCATCTCAGCTGCAGAGGCGAGTGGGCCAACTGCCAGAGGTTGAAGACGGAGTGGAGAATGAAGAAGAAGAAGCAGCAGAAGCAGGTGCAGAGCAGAAGTCCCGTGGAGGAAGAGGATGAAGAGGAGGAGGAGGAAGAGGAGGGAGTATACCCGGAGGAAGGTGGCACATTTGGAATATGATTTTAGATGTGCAGGCTCTAATCTGTTCTGGCACACTAGCGCGGCGTAAGAGGATTTGCGCTCGTACGAATGTGTGATTGTCTCCCTCGGTGTGTGTATGTGTGCGTGTGTGTGTGTCAGAGGGAGCAGCGAAGGCTGTGACTTATACTGCAGCAGGAGCCACTGAGAGGGAGAGATGGAGCAGACCAAACAAAGAGAGGAGGGAGGGGCTACCTGGGGCTTCTGTGATTGGTCGCGATCCCCTTCCCTCTCACACACACACCCAGCGCACACATACAGCACACACTTATAGAACACACACACACAGAACAGGCACACACAAACACACACACATATACACAGCTGCTGCATGAACCTCCCCCTGCTTGCACATACGCTGGTCCATAAAGGGGAGGGCTGTAGTGTGTGTGTGTGTGTGTGTGTGGGGGGGGGGGTACTGATTGAAGATGGACTGCTTCCCCTGCCTGCAGCAGATTGGTCCGATCACTCCAAAGAATCTGCCTACATGTGTAGAAAAGAATGCATAGGTACCAAGCAACAAAAATAAATCGATATTCATTACAGTGATAGAACTTTTCTGAATGGAGCGAAACAGGGTGACAGAGACGGACAGAACAGGAACGGGGTGTTGACCGTTACAATAAGTCTTTACTGGGCCGAACCAGTGGCAGAGGTTCAGCCATCCATCCTGGGAAAGTGTTGTGGTGGTGAATTGGAACAATGACCAGAGACACCGGAGATGATGGCCGTGCAATCTTAGTATACAAAATTCACCATCTACACAGACTGGCTGAGCACGGTTAAGGGGCTGAATTACCAGACACCCAGACAGATGTTTAAATAACCTGGGTTTTTGTACCCTGAGGCCTTCAGGACTGACCACTGGGAGTGATGGTGAGGGCCATAACATCACGTGGGCCAGAGGCTTACTAGACAGTTGTAGACGGGGATGGTGGGTAGTGTAAACTGGGGACTCAGAGGGTTGTATGTTCAATCCCAGCGATAAGTACTCATTATATCTGTTTTAAGTCTTACTCAAAATGTAACCCCACTTAGAATTCATGCCTAAACTTAACTGTTAAAAATCAGTGATTACTTTTACATCCAGACTGGATACGTGTGAGCAGTGTGTGACAACTGCTAAAGTAAAAAGCTTTTTTACAATGAATTGCATTTGAATGAATCATATAGGTCTAATTCTGATGTATTGATGATGTTGTTTGAGGTTTGGGCTGGGTGTGGATAAGGAGGGCACTGTATTCAGTAATAAAGGGGATTGATGAGAGTACTGGAACGTTGCATAAGAGATGCAACCGACTTAGCACGCATAACATATGCAAATGAAGCCGACTCAAAGACTGTTCTTTGGGGGTGTTTACAGGGCTAGAGAGATAGATCGCTCTCCCTTTTCATCTTATCCAGTCTTTTCATCTCTCTCCTCTCCCAGCCCTCCTCTCAGCCATCCCTCACTCCTTCAGCTAGAAACAGAGAGCCAGAGGGATGGTCGGCGGTGCTGACAGGACTTTGATCTCCACTCATGATAACCCATGAAGCCTAGCGTGTCCCTCCTTTGTCTTCTCCATCGCTCTCGCTTCTCAATTCCTCTCCCAATAGATTTCAGGATCACTTTTTCTTTAATCGATTCCACTTTGCTCGTTCTCCGTTCTGTATTTGTTTTTTTTCTTGTCCCTTCTCTAGAATATCTCGTTGCTCTGCTCCTCTGCTCTCCCCTGCCTTCCCTTCCAATCCCCTCCTCTCCCCAGTCCTTTTCTCCCTCCCCTCTTTTCTCCTCTCTCCTCCTCTCAATTTACTCCTCTCTCCTCATATGTCCTCCCCTCCTGTCTCCTCCCCATGGTGACATATAGTCTTGTACTGTTCTCAGAAGTAAGACACTTATCTAGTGTAATTACTCCATCTCCATGAATATTTCATGGGTAAATATTAAGAGAGCCACGTGTGTGTTTAAGGTTCGTTGAGTAAGTGGGTGTTTTTGTGTTTGTGTGTGTGTGTGTGTCTGTTTAGTTGTGTATGCCGGGTTGCGCTGTGTGAGCAGTGTGTGTTCCACATGAGGCCATGGGCTGGCAGGAAATGGAATGTAATTGGATTGTCACAGGATGCAGTTTGTGAGCAGAAACCAGTCTGGCCCAAAGGAATCATTACACACACTCAACCTCCCAAACATACACTCCAATACACACTTCCCACATTAATAATGTGTGCCTATTTCATCCCTATTCAGTTTGTGCTCTCAAACACAGTATTTCAGGAGGAGAGTAATCAAGACTAAAGAAACCTACAGAAAAAAGGTAAGTAAAGCTTTGCCTCCAAACGTCACAAAGGGATGTTTTGGTCTTAGGCCTCTGTCTGCCGTGCAGTAATAACATTTGAAATTTACAGCAGCAGATAGTATGAGCACCTACAGAGGGCATGAAGCCATCAGGATGAGACAGGAAGTAACAGGGTCAGGGGCAGAATGGCCACCTGTCACTGATCAGAGATCAGCCCTCTGGCACACAGACCACATATACTTACATCACATGAACACAATGTTTCCCAAACTAGGGGTTGCAACCATTTGTGTGGTCTGAGATTTAAAAATGGGGATTTGAGAGAAAGTGTGAGGAAAGAAACATGTACATAGAAGTCGTTTCAAGCAAGGGACCTTGGGTAGCTGCATTAAACAGAATGTTGTTTGGTTTCTTCCTACAAATTTTTCTTTTTTAATGGTTCAAGATACAAAATTCTATGATCCCAATTCTGATAGATAAGACTGTCAGGAACGTATGTATGTTAGGTTTCCTTCAACAATTATAATTTATTTTCCACACACAAGATCCTTACAAAGTTATTGCCTAATCTTCCTTGATGCATTTCATAGCTCCAATTAAGGAAATTAAAATAAGGTTCACGGCCCAAAAAAGTCTGGAAACCCCTGACATACATAACACAAATCAATATATATTATGTGTATATATAGATATACATACTGTAAATATACCGTATACACACACACATACTCATAAGCATAATGTAAAGTAAATTCAAATGGCCACAGAAACATGTCTTCGAGCACATGTTCCTTACTGGCTATCCTTATGGAGATACAAGTATCTAATCCAGTTTCATATCAACAAGTCATCCCAATTTGCACCAGTTTCCCTTCTTTGTGCCCTACTTTTGTTCAAGGTCTATAGTAGTGCACCATCTAGGGAACGTGTTGCCGTTTGGGAAGCCGCCCATGCAAGAACACAAAACAAGAAGCTCAATCTCGCCGCAACTCAACTCAAACATACTGGCATGCAAATGGATTTGGAACATTATGTTCATCACATGCTTTGACAAACTTCAACACTTGACTTTTACAGGGTAATCAGGACAAATCCTTCTCCAATCCCCCATTAGATAGAGAGCAGTTCCCAAACGAACACCGTGTAGGTTTACTGAGCGACACGAAACCTCATGCTAAAGGCTCCGCCAAACATGGGAGAATGTCCTACTGCCTTGACACGCAGCAGCAACCCGATAACCAGAACATGACCGGACAAGTGCAATAATCTAAACACAATCAAAGTTTAACACAAACGCTATAGGACACACTGACATGCAAAATTGCTCACATTATGTCACTAGATAAGGCACTTAAAAGAGTAGATGGAAAACTAACTTGAAAACGATGTGTAAGCATATACACAGCCTTCTATGGCTCATAAACAGCAGGTTATAAACAAACTAGCGATTCCACAGAAATGTCAACCTAAGCATAAAAACGTCATCAACATAAAACATGCACAGTCCTGCATGCCCCAAAGCGTAGGACTGCAGAGGCACAACCACAATTACTTGACCTCAAAACACGACCGCAAACACAATACCACAACCAATGAACCAAAAATGCCCAACCACAAACACCATACCAAAGTTCAACAGAGATCTTGGCAAGGCTGGTCTACTGGGCCAGATGGGAATCTCCTGCCAGGCCAGACATAGCCTCTCTCCACAGACAACACCTTGTGACTCCTTCTGAAACTCCAAGAGACTAGCTGGTCCCCAGAGACCACTGGTCCACGCCCATCACATTGACACCTCACTACAACACTCACACACCATGGAGGAGGCAGAAGAGTAACCTTGGGGCCTAGGAGAGACAGAGAGAGGGAACCAGAGAGGATGGAGGTGTTAGTGGGAGACCCAGGAGACCTGAGGAAGATGGGGAGCAGGAGAAGGGAAGCGATCTCGGAGATTACAGGTTTAGGAGATAGAGGTTATCCAATCATTATGTCTATGCATTTATATGGGGAACACATTGTTGTAGAGTAGCATACAGAGCAGAGTTGGGGAGATACGGTAATAATTATCTCCCAGCCTCTGGGCTAGCAGAGTGTTAATAAGAGCTAATGAAGTGAGGAGCCAAGACACAGCAACCAAACCTCTGGCTCTATGAAGGCATGTAAACATAAGAGCTGGGCTGGTTCAGAAGAAAGAACCAGTGTAAGGACCCTCCCCCTCTGGGACTTGAGGGGAGGCGGGGGACGATAGGAATCTCGGGGTGGGGATGTTTAATGTGTTTGTTAACTGCAGGCCAACACTGTTTAGGACTAGAAGGTTATGAGCTCAGACAAAAAGAGTAAATGAAGAAAATGAACAGAACAAACGCACACACACAGGCAGCAGTTATTGTGCTGCGAAATCTGGCAGCAGTCTGGGCTAGTGTTACTCACCTTACTACTCACTATAATTGTTAAATATAAGAAGAATGTCTAGGAGGGGAATGTTAGCTAAAGACACTGGGACCCGGACTAATCTAACAATACTTAGAAAGACTTATGTTCTAGACATACTGTGTACACACTCGGTGTAGGTGGGAAAACTCCCTGCCTTTCCAGTAGATTGGGAAAAGCAGGGAGTTACTACAGTACAACATGCTCTTAATATGTCTCTATTGCACTGAGTAAAGGTGTGTTACGGGAATATTTTATTATTACAGTAGGTTGTGTTGTAGTGTGCTGGGGTAATGTGTTATTACAGTCGATAGTGTTAAGCTGTGTTGGGGTAATGTGTTATTACAGTAGATAGTGTTAAGGTATGTTGGGGTAATGTGTTATTACAGTAAATAGTGTTAGGATGTGTTGGGGGTAATGTGTTATTATGGTCAATAGTGTTAAAGTGTTTTGCGGGTAATGTGTTATCATCGTAAATAATGTTAGGATGTGTTTGGGGTAATGTGTTATTACAGTCGATAGTACTACGGTGTGTTGGGGGTAACATATTATTACAGTCGAGAGTATTAGGGTGTGTTGGGGGTAACGTATTATTACAGTCGATAGTATTAGGGTGTGTGGGGGTTAATGTATTATTACAGTCGAGAGTATTAGAGTGTGTTGGGGGTAACGTATTATTACAGTCGATAGTACTACAGTGTGTTGGGGGTAATGTATTATTACAGTCGATAGTATTAGGGTGTGTGGGGGGTAATGTATTATTACAGTCGATAGTATTAGGGTGTGTTGGGGGTAATGTATTATTACAGTCGATAGTATTAGGGTGTGTTGGGGGTAATGTATTATTAC
This sequence comes from Esox masquinongy, assembly GCA_016801175.1. NCBI lineage: Eukaryota > Metazoa > Chordata > Actinopteri > Esociformes > Esocidae > Esox > Esox masquinongy. The sequence continues at coordinate 57,612 of JACXGI010000924.1, forward strand.
AGTCGATAGTATTAGGGTGTGTGGGGGGTAATGTATTATTACACCCGATAGTGTTAAGGTATGAGCCCTTGTATGCCTTTGGCCAGGTCATTGAAAAAATAAACATTGATTATCAATTGACTTACCTAGTTCAGTAACCGTGTAATACAATATACTAGATTGAAATTACATTTCCGTAGTGTTAAGATGTGTTGGGGTAATATGCTGTGACAGTGGGTAGTGTTTAGATAACAGGGGAGGAGGACCAACCTGTTCTTGATGTGTCCCTCCATCTCCCCTCGGAGTAGGGTATCGCTGCAGTGTTCAGTAAAGGGGCAGGACACAGTCAGTTTGTCCAGTAGCCTGTGAACCAGTAGGCTAGACTTGCGGCAGCTCTGCAGCATAAGAGGGGTGCGGTCCACCGGGCAGAAGTCACTCTCCAGCAGGAAGCTGGTCAGACACTCCCGGCAGTAGGTATGTCCGCAGGGCGTGTCCAGAGGATTGATGAGCGGCTGCAGGCAGATGTGACAGATGAGGTTGTCATCCACTTCTTCTTGGTACATGTACTCATGGTTCTCCTCTACGAGGTGTCTCTGGCCACACGCCTGGCATAGGTCAGGGGGAGGGGACCCCAGGCCACCATAGCCTATCATGGCATTGGATGCTGATGCCATTGCCATCGCCATGACAACCTCAGGACTCTCAGCCAAAGCAAACTCCTCCTGGCTACTCATGAAGGGCGGGGCCAAGGTTGGACGCGGATGGCTCCTATGCTTCTATGATGACTGATCAGGTAAATGGCGGGAGTCCATAAATCTGTATAAAGAGGCAGAGTAGAGAAGGATATTGCATTAGGCTGGAAAGATGTGGCACTGGTCATAATCTTAGTATAGTTGTTAGGCTGTAGAGCCTGTAACTGAAAAGTTGCTGGTTCAAATTCCCCATCAGACAAGGTCAAAAAACGAAGAACGAGGAACGTGCTTAAGCCTATTTGCTCCTGTAAATCACTCTGGGTAAGTGCATCTTCTGACAATGTAAAAGCAGGATTCTGAGAACTTAGCTAGAGAACTTGATGTTTCACACAAGCAGGCGGTCAAGCACACTTGCACACCCCTAAGCAGTGAACAACTGTGCAGCAAACACACCCTGAAAGAACAGCCAAAGTACTAATGACTTTTTACCTCATTTAACTCCTTTTGATTTTGATTTTTTTTCCTGTTGGCAGTGAAGACATATCGAACCACTGAGAAACACATTTTTTCTATGCCTGCAGAAACATCAATACTCCTCATCTGAACATCAAACCCGGAGAGAAAGGGGCGAGAAGGAGGAGAAAAAGAGCAAGAGAACTAGAGGGATTAATAATCTATGGCACGCACTGTACTGTCTGAAGCTACACATTGCACTGATAACATGTAACATTTTACGTAGCTCTCAGAATACACCGTAAAAGTACATTCTCACAGTATGTCGCGATCATGTGGTAGACCGTGTGTATTGTGACTGTGTAACAGCACGTCATCTCTGAGACAGGCGGTCTCCCCTGGCACGCCGCCCTGGACAGATGGGCAGAGAAAACTGGCATCCAAGCGCCACGTCACCCTGGCAACGACTGTCTCGCTGTTTCTGGACCAACTCTTGGGCCTGACTGGCTATTGCTGTTGCAGATTATGTCAATCCTGCATGACACTGACCAACACCCGTTAACCCTGTTGGGTTTGAACCGTACAATCTGGAATTAGACACTAAGCGTCGCTGTTCATGCAGTGCAATCGACTTTGACTAATCAAGCATAAAGTATGTTGTATAAGCGAGAATGTTGCCTGCAACGTGCAATGGTCCTCTTTAACCTGTAGTAGACCTCGCCATCTTTGCGCATGTTTGGGGACCTGGTGAGAACTCAGTAGTCACCGAGCCGGTCTTAACGGCACGCTCAGCAGCCTTCCCGAAGGTCATACTCCTGACCACGGCAGAGGACACAGCTGAGCCGCGAGGACCCTGACATGTCCACTACCAAGCACAGACACACGTCGGCCAGTTATGAACACACAAATGAGCCTTGGCTTAAATCAGCGGCCTGTAAGAAACAGAGTGATGACGCTCATCCAAGCTCTGTTGGCTGAATGTGTCTGGGAGAGGGCCATGGTTGGAACAGCTGGTTTGAAGCTCCGTCCACAGTGAGTTGCTGTGATGAAGCGAGGGTTTTATCCCACTACACTCCCTCTCCTACTGTGGAGGCCAGTCCACTCTTTCTCCCTCCTTTCTCTCCCTTTTGCTCTCTCTCTCTCTCTCTCTCTCTCTCTCTCTGTCAGTCTCTCTCTCCCTTGGTCTCTCTCTCCCCCTCCCCTCGGTCTCTTTGTTTTTCTCCCTGAAAACAACACTTTCATCTAAATGTAGACTGAGAGTGAGGAAGAAACCTTTGAGCTAAAATTCTCTGTCTCTAATCTCCCTCTCTCTCGCAGGAGGTAGATGTTAAGGAGAGAATGATGGTAGCGTAACAATGTGACGGTGGAAATACAGAGAAACTTACAGGAGCAATTTGGTTGAAGTGCCTTACTCAGGGACACATCAACTGATTTCCACCCTGTTTGCCCAGGAAGTCAAACCATAAAAAAGGTGTGTCACAAAAACTCGCACAACATAGCATTCAGAGGCGACACACCCATGCCAAGAGAGAACATGTCAAGAGATTGGAAGAGGGACAAAATGGAGTCACAGAGCACTAGCCCACCCTGCTTTTCGGGGTTGGGGCCAGGTCAGGTCCACTTCCTGTCTCTTGCTCCGGAGGGAGACCGCTGGCAGCCATGACAGGGTGAAACGTTGACTGAGCTAAAGCCTGATTTATGACCTCACCTCTCCAGCCATGACCACCTGAGAAAGAAAACAGTTAAAATAACCCTCAGCCCTTCTAACATTTCGTTCAAGATTTTCTCTTTTGGCTTTTGTTTACACCACATTTTGAAAGAAACGAGAAAGAGGTGTTTCAATAAAAAGAAATAGTCATTTGCGTTACTAGGAAGAAAAGAGGATTATTAATAGCAAAAATGGGCTCACATCTATGTACATATGTATTTTATTTGATCTTTTCAGGCGTTAGAAAACCACTGACCGTAAATCCAGAACCACTCACAGGACACTTAATCCCAGTTTAACGGCATGAATAAGAACAGCTCGGATAAAGTATTATGCACATCCCAGTGACTGACTTTGACTGAGCGGGTACTCTCTCATACTCGAGTTGGTTAGCGCATATGTCCAATTATATGGAGTAACGCTGTCTGTTAAGAAGTTAATACGTTTTCTACCTAGTGCCATTATAACTCCTAATGGTTGAAAAAGGATCTTTTGACAAGATACGTGTGTTTGTGTAAGCATTTAAATGTCTGCAGTTAACTGTGGTTCAGTAAACGTGTCCCATTCTCCTATAATCATTTACACTAAGGCAGCTAATGCTCGCTAGCCCAACAAAAGGCAGGGACCTGACCAACCCCAGCGTTTCAAAACATCACCAATCATAGTTCAATGAAAAAACACAACACGATCCTACAGCAACACAGAAACAAGTATATAGTATCCTTGGACCTTCCATTACATTGTTAAGGCTTAAGTTAGATAGAATCATATGAATGCAACAACATGCACGGTGTCAAAGTTCCTAACTAACATATGCCTGGTTCTACAAGGGGCTAACATATGTTGTCCCGGGCCACTGCTGGTCCACACAACAGGTCTGCCAGCTCAATGTGTTGTCTGTGAGGGAGAGACATACAGGCTGCTCTGTTCAGACATGTTAGGCACAGCTACAACATTCCAGAGCCCTGTATTCCTCCTAAAACCCCACACACAAACACTCAGATCAGGACACTTCTTTATGTAACACACCATCAACAGCATGGGTAAAAACATTAGAAAGCTGTTTTCTCCGCATAACGATCTGAGGCACTCATAAAGTTGATTAATTAATGCAACCAAATTAATCATTGATACATCCGATAACAACAACTTGGCGAGGTCAGGGAACACACAAGGAGAATGTTGGTTAATAGTAGAGAGGAGGGATGGGAAATGGAAAAAGACAACACCATGTCAACAACTACATTCTCCACACAGTTTGGTTTGGTGTGTCTACTCTAAACACACACGCTTTGAGTGTATGAACACAAATGCAAAGTGCTTTACATAACTGTAACAGTGACACTTGACACTTGTAAGCGATATGATTAGACCTACATAAGGTCCATGAAGGACGTGGTTCAGTTTATCCAACATAGCGTGTTTTAGTCATCCAATATTTGCACCGTACATAAGTAGTTAAATCATCAATATCATGCCAGGTGGTCCACTTCTAAGAGCTTTAGCCTTTGACTGTATGTGCCGTGATTTCTAATACCACAGGAAAACAAACAACTTACATATGAGCAAAGAAGCTTCCCAAATACAAAAATCTATTAAACACGATTAAGATTAAAACACAGACTATGTGCTGATCCTCACCAATGATACACCATGTCCATCAAGGACCCGTCTATGTATGATCTGTGAAATCTCCACAGAGCTGATGTTCTTCCTGAGCCAGTCCTCTGATGGGACTATACTATTTGAAAAGAGCCATAGACAGGAAAGGAAAAGAAAGTAAGAGGACGGAGATGCGAGGAGATGAGAGGAGAGGAAAGCAGAGGTTCGGTGATGAGAGGAAAGGAGGTGAGGAGATGACAGGAAAAGAGAGGTGAGGAGACTAGAGGAGCAGCGATGGACTGGTTCTAATGGTTCAGTCTGTCCATATCAGCAAAGTTACACTCAGTGCGAGTTTCAAGTCATTGAACGGTAACTTGAAACATGCAGAGACGGTCAGAGTATAGATGTGAAATAGTCTGCCGTCAACCCACACACAAACTCATATGCAGCTCTTCAAGGTAAATATGAAAGCTAAAAGAAGTTAGCGACCACAGACAAACTAAGTCGACTTGCCCTCTACCGTAACTACAATGATCCAGTAGACTGGATAATGTAGTCTGTCAGACTTTATTGGCTGTGTAAGAAGCAGTGATCGAACATTGCAGTGCTGTCTGTTTCAACGGAGACAGTAGTTAAGGTATAATACTTACGGGAAGAGTCACACAGCGATGTTCACTTCAGGCGATGCGGCTTCACCTGACCAGGTAATACTTAGGAAAAGGGTGTAACTCTAGACCTGTCAGACAGCCAGAAGGGGAGGGAGGGGGAGAGCAGGTATGTGAACAGACAGAGGACTTTGTCCCAGTTACGGCGTTGGCTGATTGGCTGTTAAAGTTCAGTAAGGAAATGTTACCTGGGACAAAGACCTAAACAGAACCGTCAGAACGTTGTGGGCATGAGGACCCAGAGCCCGTTGCTCACCTCAGGAAGCCGGTCCAGGCGATGGAACTGGCAGAAAGGGGCGGTGCCAGAACAGCAGAAAAATTGATAACTGGCTCAACTTGCTCTGGGAGGGAGCTACAAAAAAAGGAAACAAAACTAAACAAAACCCAGCCATGCAGTCGTAAGATAATCTGAGATATTACTGATTAAAAGCAGGTCTTAAGTGTTCTGGGCATGCTCAGGCAGAACTGCATACATTCTGCACAAAATGGAAATTCACACACATCCTCTAGTGTGGCTAATCTGAAACAAATTACACAGAGGCATTTATATTAACCAGTAACAATGCGTATGGTTAAGGCAGCCGTAGACAAGAACACCAGAGTTATATTACACCAAGTGAATGGAAAGCTTCCTGTGTTTTTGATGTTTTTTTAGCATTCTGACAACAGTTTACTTACAAACAACAGAATTACTGTACTTATCTGTGGAAGACATGAATTTAGTGCTTTGTTTGAATGCCTTAGTCTCTCATTTTAACAACTAAATTGTTCTTTTGTCTAGTTATGTCTCATGTTATTCAGCAGCAGTTGTGTTTGTCAGACCATGTAATGAATGCTGCAGCCATTCATTCAACGTTTCCACCCAATTTGTGTGTATGTGATTATTAATTGGCATGTCTTTGATAACATGAACCAGGACTTCTTCTGAATGCCAGAGCATGTTATAAGGCCACACAGAATGTCTCCATTTTGTGTGTGTGTGTGTGTGTGTGTGTGTGAGTGCCTGTGTCAGTGTATTTGATAAGACCAGGTCTAGTTGCTATGGTTGCCATGGTGCAACTAGGCAGAGAACTCAAGTACATTGTAGAAATGTTGTATTTTTTTGTTTGATTAAATATTTATCTTTTATTCTTGGTTTTGAATATTTAAATCAGTACAAAATACTCTAGGTTACTATTTGTCAAATCAGCTCTTCTAACACAGCTAGCTAACAAGGCTAGGCAGTTGGCTAGTTAATTAGTGTGTTTTGATTTGAATAACTTAACTATACCACCCTACTAATTTGTTTTTTTTGGCCTATGGGCTTCAAGTCCATAAGGAAGATTGCAATGGATGGCGGGCTAGCTGTAATTAATTAATTATTCAGTGTGAGGAATCTTACTTCATCTTCTACAAGGCCCCACGGTCGTGTATGTTGCAGTTGCCAAACCAGGCCATGATGCAGCCTTGAGTATGCCTTGATAATACAGCAGTACTATTTGTAGAGGACCCAGTGGGTGATACATTTCATTAGTCTTCTTAGAGAGTAGAGGGCTAAGCAACATTGGTGGCTTTGATGGTCTGTGACAACTGCTATTTGAATGTAGAGGAACTTAAAACTGCTGACCATCTCTACTGCAGCCACTGGATTGGGGCGTTCCCTTCTCTGTGTCCTACAGTTAGATATGTGTCCTACATCTCCTATTTGTTGCTGACAGTGGGGGAAATGTTGTCATGGCACCACAATGCCAGTTTGCCTATCTCTTCCCTTTACCCTGACTCATTGTTGTTGGTTATCATCCCTACAATCGTTTTGTCAGCTACAAAATTGATAGCGGGTTGTTGTGCAGAGCCATGCAGGCATGGGTGAACAGAGAGTACAGCTTTGGGGTAAGGGGAGAGTCAGTGAGGATGACTCCAAAGCACATGTCGCTAAGTTGTTCTGTATCTCATCGCCAGGATGTTTTCCAGAAGATGTACAGGTGATCTGGTGGTGAACGCATTCGTCAGTCAACAACCACAACTGAGCTCACATGTCCTCGACATTATGACAACGATTCTCTGAATGGCGACTAGGCAAGTCAGCCCTGTCTGAAATCAACAACCCAGGCAGCGCAGAGCCTATATGTGGTCCCACAGAGCCAATGCTGGTCCCACTCAGCATTGTCAGTGGATACAGCTGGCAAAGACCTGGTCGCAATGATGCAACTATAGAGGCACTCACTTCGATAAATGTGTTACCCGGGGGCCTGAATGCTGAACTATAGTCTGAGAATTGCATTCTCGTGTAGGTTTTCCTCTTCAGTAGGCTATAGCAAGCCTCTCTAAGCCCTTTATGATGACAGGGATAAGGCCAACATGCTTTATGTTGGTCTCCTTGAAGCATCCTGGGACATAGACAGGTGGAAGATGTCCTCAAAGACACCACCAGCTGGTTGGCACATGCTCCGAAGACACATGCCATCTGGACTGGCAGCTTTCTGAGTTTTTTACAGTTTCAAGAGTGAGCCTCATATCAGCGTAGGAGAGCAAGAGCATCTGGTCATCTGGAGCAGCAAAAGCTTTCATGATTGGCTCAGTGTGTTCATCTCAAAGTGAGTGTGGAATGTGTTGAGCAAGTCGGAGTTGTTGCACGGAGATTCAAGGTTGAGTCTGTATTTTCTTTCATTAATGGGTTGAAGGACCTTGTATTTACTGATCTTCTATGCATCTCGCGCCGCAGAGTTGTTGTGCTACATTATGCTGACAGTGAATGCTTCAGTGCAAGCTTTCAGCAGGGTCTGAATTCCTCCGCACATCCAAGGTCTTTGGTTAGTTGATTTTGTGGGAACATCATCATCCACAATGGCCTAATGAAGTTTGTGGACGAGTCTCTAAACAATAAATAAATACAGCTTAATTCTCTCTGCAAGTAATGGGTACACAATTTTAGTGTCAAGCACTCCAAGTTCAGACATGCTATGTAATAAACTAGGTTTGATGTGTAGCTTTGGATTCATTATCCAAAAGTGTTTGACCGTTGTAGGAGATTATTACACAAACATTTACATCACACAATGTAACCCTGAACACAATTATAGCTACATACAAAAAAATTTACTTGGGTCCTACAAGGCTCACCCTACTTAGTGCTGCCATCAGGCTATCACCTTACCAAAGGTTAAATGTAGTTTTGTTTCTTCTTGTCTATTGATAGAAACATCTTAAGATTAAACAATTAAAATCAGCTCAAAGAAATAAATACCAACACACTTAATGATGAAAGAAAATACAGATGACAGCTTAATTAATTTAAATTTTAAATGAATGTAATAAAATATACATGAACTAATATGGACTTGGGCCGACCACTCAGCCCCGGCTAACCTAACATAGCAGAAGTAAAAGATACACCTGCTATTACCCTCCTGAATACATGGGTATAGTCCATACCTTGAAAAAAAGAAAAAAGAAAGAAGTTGCACAACACATGAGCAGAATACAGAAATGACTGAGATATGTCACATCACACTGATGAAAAAATGGATTACATAAACTCAGAACAACCCTGTCAGTAACAGTGTTTGTAGAACAGGGCTGGAAAAGGCTTCAACACTGCAAGTAACTAATTCTGAATTCACATGCAGACCAGTTGTTTTGATTTAAATGATATCTTATTTTGAGAATAATTAAGAAATACAGAACAATGTAATAATATATAATTTGCCAAACACATTAAAACGAATCAAACAACACTGTAAGAAATGAAAGTTCCTGTTTGAAATAACAGTACACACACCGTGATGGGTCGAATTGAAAGTTATTTTCACTGTATTTGAGACCACTAAATTCTCCTGTCTGTAACAGTTTCTTCTTGATTGCTAAGCAAAGGTAATGAGGTTGGGGTCCGGCTGATATCTCGTTAACCATAGGAGCACAGCAGCGTTGTGTTTTCAAATCTCATCATTAAAACATTCGGACACAGCTGATACAAACTACACCCTCAAATGTGAACCTCTTATGCACATATGGAAAACTTCTTTGCCCAATTGTTCAATCAGCAATCAATCCCTATTCATGCATAAACAAGGTCACCTTTGAGTTGTTATTTGCAAAAATGGGGAAAGGAAGGGGGTTCAGATGCTTGGTGGTGGAGTGGCTCCAAGGGGAATACAAAGAACTATAGTTTTTGATGAAACTCACACCACAACTATTGGTTATCAATCATGGCCTTTCCATGAGAGAGGCAATGTAAGTACAACTACTGTGTCATCAATAGTAACGCAAGGCAAGACAAGGCAAGGCATGTTTATTTATACATAACATTTCATACCCATGTGCAATTCAAAGTGCTTTATATA
>JACXGI010000924.1:67129-90930 GCA_016801175.1 Esox masquinongy
ATATATATATATATATATATATATATATATATATATATATATATCCTATAAGCAAAAATGGGAATGCCTTTCACTCTCAAAACTACATCAGACTCCTCAGTTTCCAAATGCTTACAGAGTATTGTTAAAAGAAGAGGTGATGCAAAACAGTGGTTAACATGCCCCGTCACAACTTTTTTTAACGTGTTGCCGGCATCAAATTAAAAATGGGCGTGTATTCCAAAAACAATAAAATTACTCAGTTTCAACATTTGATATGTTGTCTTTGTACTATTTTCAATTAAATATAGGGATAAATGATTTGCACATCATTGCATTATGTTTGTATTTACATTTTTTTTTTAAGCGTCCCAACTTTTTTGGAGGTGGGGTTGTACATGCAAGCAAGCACACACCAACTCACACAATATCAACACATACACTGTGGAATGCCCACATTGGGAATCTTAGCAATTTCTTTGCCTGTCCCAGTCAGAAACTCCACAAGTCCATCTGTCTAAAGCATCAAATCCTTTGCACATTGCACATTCAGATTTCCAGGCACTTTACATAACTCCAGCTATGAAATTGAATGACCCAAAACCATTCATCGGAATGTGAGAATAGAATCTATACAATTCTTTGGATTGTGTGTCTCTGTATAACTGACTGACCATCTGTACCTTGTGTTTTGATGTGATAATTGTCCTGACCTGCATCTTTCTGCTGGCTTTTCCCTGAAGCACAACACGTCTGAGCTTGGTTAATAACACCTGTTGTAGAGCCTGTGGAGGCCAATCTGTTACCTTGTCAACAGAAACCCAGTGCCTCTGGTGTGGAGGTAAACAAAAGACCTTCAGACGTCATGAAATATTCCACAGCACTTGCAAAGTCTACCTAATCACCCTCAGCTTCTGACAAACCTAATGAAGTCAAACCCCTAACCCCTAAACTCCCACACCACATCGCTTTACCTGGTAATGGTTTTAAGTGGGAATATGCTCCATTTGTCAGCTTACCAAGTGAACAAAGGTAAGCAGTTAAATAAATGTGCCTATAGATTGCCTCTCTTCAGAAAAGAGGTCTATGGCCACCTTCTGCTGTGGCGCTTTCTACCGATTGTCTTTTTTTACTTCACAATCACTCAGTTCTCTTGCAACTCCCCACCATCAGTCTGTGATTTGGAGACTACAACGAGTCACAGAATCAGTTAGGCTGATGGGGGTTCTTATGAGTGATTGTTGATGAGAATGGCATTCTCAGTATGTAGGTCTTCCACAAGCCTGTCTGTGGCTACGGTCACTGAATGTGCATTTCTGAGCCCCTGCGGCGACTTCCATCTGTTGGTATGAAATGAGACTTCAGTGGTCATAGACTATCCAACCAAAATATTGGGGCTTTGAACTGACAGCAATGTAAACTGGTCAACTGAGCCGTCACTGACCCCGCCCCCTCCACCTCACCCCTTTCACTGACCCCGCCCCCTCCACCCCACCCCCTTCACTGACCCCGCCCCCTCCACCTCACCCCTTTCACTGACCCCGTCCCCTCCACCTCACCCCCTTCACTGACCCCGCCCCCTCCACCTCACCCCCTTCACTGACCAGCTGTATTCCCCATCAGACCATCTGCTGGGCCCCGGCAGGAGTCACCCCTGACATATCTCTCTTTCTCCCGCACAACACACTCTCTCTCCTACTAACTCTCCCTTTTCCTGTTTGTAGCTCAGAACATCAAAAACACTATCTGCATCCAGGGACAGTTCAGAATAGGAACTATAATGAATCTCATTCGGGGAAGTAGTGGGCTATGGAATAAGGAACTATCCCTTTTCACGCTGCTTTTAACTCTCTCTACAGATGGATTAAAGCGGTTGAAAATTCTCCAGTTTCTTTGCTGCTAAGTGTTCTACTGCCTTTGGGAGTCCATAGAAGCATTGTGATACATCTCCCCATGACACACCTCCCTGAAACTTTCTGTTTTGCCTCTGTGACTCTCTTGGTCCGCCTACTGTAAACCCAGGTTCGTAAATCGCCACTGGTTCCTCTATGTATCCATCAGTGAATTGTTCATTGTTAAAATTGATGAAGAAGTGAAGTTCAGCTGAAAAATATGGATCTTAAGGTCCGATTTAAAAGCCCCAAAACACTGAAAAGCCCTGACATTTCCAAAAACATTGTGTGTGGGACGAAAAAACAAGGTCCTCAATTGTTTGGATCCAGGTGATTGGTTTATGCCCTTTTATTTTGTTTAGCAGTTTGGCTTCGGTTTAGACCGAAGTGTGTAGTTTCATTGGGGAATAATAACTCAGTCAGGTAGGCAAGTCTGGTACCATTTAAGGCTTTGAAAACCAGAAGGAGAATTTGTTAGTTGCGTTTTTTGAGCGACCACGTTTTTTGAGCAAGACAATGGAAGTCAGAAAAGATGATGGTATGTGGGCAGATTTACTGTATTTCTGTGTGTTAGGATCCTTGTGGAACATGTTCAAATGGCTAGAGGCAAAATCCCAGTTGAAAACAATGCAAGTTTTCTTTTCTACAAACATATTAATTAAAGAAAATCTTGATGTATCCATGAATGTCCCAACATCATCCTGATGCATTTCAGCCACTACTTACCAAAAATGTACCTGAGTTGTCATAATTTTATGTGTTACTTAGGCACTATTTGAAATGACGGAATCAACCCAAGGCCAAATTCAAGTTTCATCACATAATTTTCTGCACATTGTTTCTGGTTCTCCCAGATTTCCTAAAATAGATTACAAATTGCTTTATGGACTATGCTATTATCCTAATACCATTAAATGTGTTAGGGTATATCATATACAAAATTCACAGGAAAACTTGGATTTTGCATTAGAAAGCATTAATAGTTCAATAATGTTTTTTACCAGTCAGTCCCCAGAGAAAAAGAAACAAAACAATTTAGCCTAGAAAACAATTTGAGTAAGGCTGCTCTGTAATACTTTCTTTTTCTTTCCTCCCACCTTCCTCCCTTCCTGTCTCTCGCTCTTTCTAAAACACTTCGTATTTCACATTCTTCTCACTCTCTCTTGGACAGTCTTTCTACCTCTCTCATTTCAACTTTGTCCTTCTTCACTCGTGGCTTTATCTCTTTCCCCTAGCCACTTCCCCATTTTCTCTTGCGCTCTGCTTTTAATTACATTCAGATTGCATGACGAGAATGATTATAACGTCATTATAAAACCAGGCATGAAATACAAACACGAAATAAAACAAATGGAGAATAACCACTTTTAATCCCCCACCTCTCATCCATGCTCTCTTTCTATCCCCGTTGCACCTCTCTCTAGTGGCTAGGAAAGGTCAATCGTCTCCATACGTCATCCATTTTTCATGGTAACAATACTAATGTTTCCCTCAGCATGAATATTGAAGAGGAGCCCTGCCTGCAGGAAGAAGGTCACCAAGAAGAACCAGGTCCCTCAATCACCATAGAGGCACCATGGACCTCCATTTTGCAGAACTGAAGGGATCAATTAATCACTAAAGGGAGGGAGGGTTCCGGGGGGGGGGGGGTCTGAGAGGTCTGAGGATGATGAGGGGGTCTGATTTAAAAAAGTATGAAGACTACTGTATGGGTGACAGGGAGCAGGGAGACAGAGGCTTAGTGCTGAAGAGGCCTGTTAGACCAACCTGTTCCACTTGCTGTACTTGTGCTCAGCCCAAGTTTTCTCCACAACCGTCAGTATATATTTCAGTGTGGTCGCTGAGGTGAACGGGAATCAACCGACAGGTGTGCGTTTAGCTACTGTTTTCTTTTGTCATGTGTGCTGTGGTTTGTAACGATGCTCAACACTGAGTCTGGTGTTGTGTGTATGTTATTTGCTGTTTAATGACCTGGCTTCATTCATTTGTAAAGTGAGGAAAGACCTTTAGACCTGCCTTCTGTTTTGTCCTCCATGGAGTTATTGAAACAAGCGCAATTCAAATCCTTCTGTCTTACTCTGTCTACAATGCAGCCCACTGACGCATTGCCACCGAACACAGAAATACATCTCTGTAGTCCTTCTCCACCTCTCTACCCTTCTCTCATTTCCTCGGTCTTGGCTCCAAATGCATTTTTGTCTTACTTCACTTATTTCCTTCTATCTCACACAAACTCGAAACTCAACGGACTAAGTAATAATTTGAAGAAGGGTGTTTTTCAGATGGTTGGACTTTTGGTTAAAAACATGCAACATCGCAAACATCCACTTTACTCCTTTCAGATGTATGCATTATATCACTAATGAGAGGTGGCATTTGAAAGGTAGAGGCATTCCCATCTCTGGTTTCCCCTGCTCTCCCCTGAAGAGTCATGGACTGTGCTTTTACCCCATCACTCTTTCAAAGACAGGCACTAAACAACAAACACTTTCAAATATATACACACACATACACACACAAAATACCCTGAGTCAGAGAGTAGCACATCCATTATGCCTGCCAGCCAGCCAGCCAGCCAGCCAGAAAGTCAGCCAGTCAGTCAATCAAGTCTGCCTGCGTCTTTCTGTCTCTCTGCCTGTCTGTCTGTCTGTCTTTCTGCCTGTTCCTCCTCCTTTGGCCTGGTTGCTTGCCAATGTCCCCTTGCAAGCTCTTATCAGCTCCAGACACACTGCTTCAAGTGCCCAAGTCGTACTTTACCTCAGTAAAACCATCCATGTGCCAAGCTACTTTACTTCAGTCCAGCTACTGTCACGGTGAGTCAGGAGAGTTTTAGGTAAAAGCATAAGAATATAATTTTCCCTGGCCTCTCTCTTGTTGATTGCATCATGTGCTCATGGTTTTAAAACAACCTAGCCATGGATGAAGAACAGTCGATTTCAATTTTCTCTCTGCTCTGACAAATTATACAGGGAAATAATGATTTGTTCAATAAGCCATTAGCCTGATATTCAAAGGTGGTTCCATAATCCTGTCAGTCTGGTCACAGTATCAGTTCCGCTCTTCAGTCAGGCCCATGAGCTAAACACACCTGGCAGACAGCAGCAGAACCAGTAAACAAGGGATAGAAAAGCAGCCTTTTAAAACACACAAGATTGTGTCATATCATTTGTCAAATGTCATTGTGACAGTGAGAAAAATATTGTTTGCATGTCAAAATAAATTAAGCCAGTGCCGCACGTCAGCCCCAGCAACAGCCCAAGTCCTTTATCTCCAGTCCCAGTCTCCTATCCCTAATCCCAGTCCTATATCCCCAGTCCCCATCTCCTATCCCTAATCCCAGTCCTATATCCCCAGTCTCAGTCTCCTATCCTCAATCCCAGTCCTATATCCCCAGTCCCAGTCTCCTATCCTCAATCCCACTCCTATATCCCCAGTCCCAGTCTCCTATCCTCAATCCCAGTCTCCTATATCCCCAGCCTCATCCTTCTACATATCTCCAGTCCCAGCCCCAGTCCCAGTCTCATCCCTATCCCCAATCTCAGCCTCATCCCCAACTCCACCTCCAGCCTCATCCCTATTCCCAGCCCCAGGCTTAGTGATTGGTGTCCATGGTCTAGGACTCACAGTAACCAGTGTTTCTATTCCACAAGGTAACACGGCTGTTGCTCACGCCTGCCACCAAATGAAGATGAATGCACCTAATCTCCCCTGCCAAAACACCAGCCTGAGTATTGATATCACACACGTACAGTATTACACTCACTCTCACTAACACACGCACACGCACGCACGCACACATTAATCCAACACATAAGTACATCACCTATACTGTAAAGTCGATAGTGTGATTTGAAACCAAATTAATTCAAACTAGTTCAATGGTAATAGCAACCTTACCCAACAATGAATATAGTTCAATAATTGGTGGTGTTCTCCTGGAACATATTAACACCATGATAGATGTGTGGACCTCACACAGGTTCTATTACACTGGAAGATATTCCAGGCCTGTGAAATTGGCAGAATGAATGTGTGACTCACCGTGTGTGTGTGTGTGTGTGTGCCTGTGGCCCCAGATGGCAGTAAGAGGGACAGTCTCATTATCCTGCTCCAGACTGAGGAGGAACTTTTGACCCCTGCCGGCCCTGCCTGTCTGTCAAAACCCTACTGGTCGCCCATAGTAACTACAAAGCCATTAGATTGGCTGTAGGGCGCTTCATAGAAAAGAGAGATACCCTTGTTGTACAGTTGAGATGTAGAAGTTGTTTGGTCATTTTCCTTTCATGTTTACTACTGTTTAAGTCATAACAAATCTTTGTAGAGCTGTTTTTTGCTTTATTCAGTACTGTTTATTGCATATCAAATGAATGTAGAGCTGTTGTATTTTTATTTAATACTATTTAATGCATAAAAAATCCATATAAAGCTATTTTCTATTTATACCCTTCAACACATAACAAATAAATATATAGCTGTTCTTTTTATTCAGTTTTGTTTAATGCCGTAACAAAACCCTATACAGCTGTTTTTGTTGAGCCCTGAGTCTGGTTGTACTTCCTTAGATGTACTACAGCATCTGCTACATTTGCCATTTTAGTCATTTAGCATGCACTCTTTTCCAGGGAGATTTACCACAGATGCAGTGTCTTCGTTTAAGCCAATTTCACCCAGCAAAAAAAATGAAAAATGCTACAGCAACCGAAAATATAAATTTTTAAGTGGATTATAAAAAGAAGTAATTGTGTATAACAGTTTTTCTTATGGCAAGTCACGTCTGACATTTCAAAGTAAATTACAAATTCCAAACTTTTTCAACATTGTTTCCAAATTTGCATTTCCTGCTGTTCAGGAAAATCTACATCAGGATCATCAAATTAAAATATGGCATCTGGATAACATGCAGAATATCACTAAACAGATAGCACACCATATGTTGCAAATTATATGCCAAACAAATACGCATTTACACGGGTGTGTGTGTGTGTGCGCGCGCGCTGCTTATGTCATTCCTCTGCAGTCCTGGATGACTGTCAGTGGTGTGAGAGGGGCCTACTCACCCCACTGACAGCTCTCTCCCTAAACCCCACCCTTAAACATGCCCTCATCCTCACAGCAGGACCCAGCGCCACTTAACAGAGTCCTGTAGAGATAGACAGCATACAGAAAGGCGGGTAGAGATTACACTCCTCACAATAATCCTGCATGACACGTACATCCGGCCCACGCAGATGACACGAGAAAGAAGGTCTCTCCGATGTCCGCCGCTCCTCTGAAGCGATGAAACCCCTGACCCAGTTCACCCTCCCCTTTCCTCTCTCCCGTCACAGCACATCACCACCATGAAGAAGGCATGTCACACCTGTCCGCCCTGTAGACTGGGGGTTTATAACACCCGAGCCGTTTAATTATCAGGCCCTGTACATTACCACAGGTTAGGTTGAAGTTGGGGTTGGTCAAATCTGAATGGAGCACCTATTCTCTAAGAGGCTCTGGGTTGTTGTTCTCCTCCAAGCCTTCGGGAGGCAGCGTTAACTACACGGGGGGAGTAATGATTCAATTGGGCTTATGATGTAACAGTCCAGATGAGCAGGTATGTGAACAGAAGGA
This sequence comes from Esox masquinongy, assembly GCA_016801175.1. NCBI lineage: Eukaryota > Metazoa > Chordata > Actinopteri > Esociformes > Esocidae > Esox > Esox masquinongy. Next base: position 74,608 of record JACXGI010000924.1, read on the forward strand.
TTCCTTCACCATAGATGTAATCCCCCTCTCCTTTTGCTAGACATAATCGCAACACCATGCCACACAACCTCTCACATGCAGAGACAAGCTGAGTGCACTCAGGGTGATGTTCAGACACAAATTCAGTGGGGCAAATTTTACAACCACCCGAAGACTTTCCTGTCTACATCATCACATAGCCCTAGAAACACACACACAAAAAGCAGGAAGACAAATACACACTCTCACTCACTCTCTCACACATACACACAACCACATACATCGGCAACAGAGTGTAGAAATTCTCCCAAGGTGGGAGAGCCGGGAGCTGTGTTCCTGTTTAGTTTTTCTGAGAGCATCATTTTGGGGAAGTCTGTTGAGCTTTGGATGAATTAAGATCCATGCATATTCATGAGTTTTTTCTCCTCTCTCTACTCTCCTGTGATCGCTTAGCCACCCGTTCGAAAGCCTTAGATCTCTCCATGAGCTAAGTTCCTCAGGGATGCTGGGTACTTTTTACTGGGGGGGATTTTCACGTTTATTAAGATTTTCATGTTTATTTCACGTTTATATAAAATTTAGTTGTACTTGGCATTAGTGCCAATTGAACAGTATATTATAATTGTATCAAGATATTATAGTGACCCTGGCATTATAATCTGTATCAACCGGAACACGGTCTGATTTGTTCACTTCTAATGTGACATCAATTTCATTGTTATATCGTTCCATTGTAGTAACATGACTTGTTATATGTTATCTTTCACAATAAGTAATCCTGAACATTAACCGTTTAGAAAACAACACTCTTTTACCATCTGTGCCCATTTAACATAGCCTAAACCTACGAAGTCATTACTTCTAAACAACATTTGGCGGTGTTCTTTTTTATTTTTTATTTTCTGGTTATTTAAATATATAAAATTATATATTTGTTTATGATCTTTGCATGCCACCTGTTTTGGATATAGCAGTAAACTGAATGCTGGAATGCTAACCAGAGGCTACACTACAGGTTCCAGAATGGTGTGACAAAAAATAATAATTCTGGTGTCTGTCAATATTCCAGATGATGACAGTTTGATATCATTCATATGTGGCAAAACGACTAAATATGGGCTGGGGCTACATTAAGAGACATTGTCATTGTATTCAAATGTACTTAATATATGCAAATATTATCATTTTCAAATACAATATATTGTAGACATTGTTATGGTCAATTAATTTGACAAAATTATTCTAATTATGCTCGGCTACACAACCATCTGCTCCAACTAAAATTGGCCCATAGCTGTAAGAGTTTTGTTTAATCTGTCTGGAGGGATGTCAGCTCCTGAACATAGAGGTGCCTCTAGACATCTCTATGGGTGTCTGGTGAGGATAGTCAGGGCCTGAGTGTGAGGATTCCTCTTGGCATCTCTGCGTTTTGGTTTTGTTTGTCCACAATTAGAGGCAACTGCCCTGCTCAGTAACTAAGGTAACTTATACATCTGAACTAGCCTGCTTCCTCGCAGGCTAACTGTCAAGCATAATTTAGCTGTGTTTCAAGAAATGTCCAACAGGCGGGAAAACAGAATCCCAAAAAAATGTTCCGTGTATTTTCTCGCTCACATCACTTTGGTCCTGTCCGTGTTCAGAAACATATATTCAGTCTTTTTTCTGTCATTGTGACCAAGCATGAATTGACGTGTTTAATTGAGTTCCAAAGAACATATCAATAAAAACAAACAAGTTAAAAAAAGCATGTCTTACCACTTTCACTGTCTTCAAAAGCCAATAGTTAATTGACATAGGCCTAGACTATAGCGGAATCTCAGATCACATATTACATACTACAAGTACAGTACGTACTTCACGGATGATGGTAAAGTATGTACTGTTTAGTATATAGAAAGCTAGTATGCCAGTATTGGGACTGATTGGGACCTACATTGTCATAATATGTTGTCTCAACATTACATTTTGTCGCACATTAACATCACGCCAAGTTTGAGTATATTACTAGACACCATTAAGTACTGTGTTAAACTGACTAACATTTCTGATGAAGTTTACTTCCACTACAAATAGCATCCATGAACTGTATGGCTTTTGCCACTGGCTGTTTTAAAACCTTATAAGCCAGTAATACTAGTATCTTACTGCTTGGAATAGTCATGAGAATTGAGCAATTGCTAGCAAGACTGACGACGAACTTTACACTACCAAAGCTATTTCATTTCAGGCACAACAATGTTCGACATTGATGCAGTAACTATCAATATAGGTGACGATAACTGACTGTTTTGTCCAGTGAAAAGACGATAGAGTCGTGAAAACCCCTCCTCTTTCACTTCGCAAGTAGTTGTGGTCTACATTACTCCAACAAGCATGAATGGGTGCATAATTCAAAAATCCACCAGAAATAGTAGACCATTGGCATACTATTTTCAGCGTACAATGGTTTGAGACATACTAATCTTCTCGCATACTAATCTGGCATACTATATAGTATGCAAGTTCGCGATTTGAGATTTAGCCTATATAAGCAGTGCATGTAAAGACCATCCAGTTGCAACCAAATATGGCATGTCCATTCCTCAACAACCCTGTGGATGAAGGTGTTCAGATTCTACACAAAGTGTTTATACCACCAGCCCCAAGGATCTTCAGAGACAGAAGTTCTCCACTGGGCTTCCCTGATTACTATCTGTGGGAGAGGTACAGGTTCAGTAGGCCCAGCAAAGTTTACTTATGCAGTCTGCTGGAACCACACATAAGGAAGCACACGCAACATAGCCAAGCCTTGACCATTGTTCAGTCTGTCTGCCTACTGTAGCTCAGCGTTTCTTTGCATGTGGGACTTTCTTTGCATTCTTGTACAGTGTTGGTGATGCAGAAGGTCTTGCGAAGGCAACTGCATGCCAGGAAATAAGGACATGCCAGGAAATATGCCTTGCTCTAAAGCAGTACCTGAATATTTTCATCACTTTCCCTGGTCATCTTGAAACAAAGAGGAGGCATTTTATACAGTTGCAGGTATGTGACCATTAAAATAAATGTAAAGTAGCCTAAAGGTTGACAAGCCTCTGTATTAACGTAATCCACTTTTTCAGGCTTCCCCAATGTTATAGGCACAATAGACTGTATCCTTGTGCATGCCAGTCCCCATCTGGACCTGTGGAGGCAGACAATATCAATCGGAAATCTTTCCATAGGCTAAATGTACAGGCATCTACTGGAGGCATCTGTCAACACATATTATTCTGAACTGGAATTTACATTTTGAAAGACACCACTGCATCAACTCTTCATAGTCATGCTGAGCAATTTAAAATGAATGCTCTGCAAGCAAAGTGTGCCACATCATTGGTGACCCTCTATGCTGTCAGATGATCTGCGATGGAAGTTGCCTGATATATAATAGCTGTTGCCACATTCTTTTTTGGCTATTCAGTTTTCCCTTGTTGAGATGTAACCGCTTAGAATGAATATAGGCCAAGGGTTACTAGGTCAGAAAGGCTTCAAGCCTCACTGAATTAGGCTAATTAACAGTAAATGCATTGTAGTTTTGTCAGTTCACTTAAGTTAACCTAATAATTTTGATTGATCATAAATCTGATATCATCTAGCCTGATAATATAGCCAGTCTTACTTATCTAGTGATCTGAATGTTCATTTATTAAAAATTAAACAATGAGTATGACTTACGCATTTAATCTGTCAGCAATTTTTTGCAAAGCTATCTCCCTCTCCTTGTCAATTGCGGCAGTATTGCCCTTTTTGGTGATGACTCCTTTACATTCTTCATAAAGTCCCATCAGCAGGGTTTGTTCCGCTGTCCAGAAGATCACAGCTCTAGTTTTCGCTTCTCTTCTGTGACATAGTATCTTCATTTAGATGATTGCTTGTTCTGGGCTGCTTATGTAGCCTACTTCGTGCTCGTGCACAGTGCAAGCTTGTTTAAGCCTGGTATGAGTTAACGTTGTCAAGACACGGCTAAATTGTATTACTGGAACGGCTTGAGCCTTAAGTGGAAGTTGGCGTTTATTCAAGCCAGGCTTTTTCAATTAAGCACGGATTTCATTAGCGGCTTTCATGGAATACACCTCTGGTATGGTTCATTGTTTGTGTTTAATGTTTTGACGTACTGTCTCGGTTGGTGGCTGTTCTTTGGGTTCTATTGTCGTTCCTGTGAGTTTGGAAAGAAGAACATTAAAGGAATCTATTTTAGCTCTGCTCCATGTGTCCTGGCTCACCACCACTGTGACAAGTGATGTGTTATCACCCTTCTAAAACGAATACCTTACCAGAGGAAAATGAAGGGAGAGCCTTGAGCTTTTTGTTTTGTGGCTGGCCTGCCTGGCCTGTGTGATCTGCACGTTTAATTTAATCTCATGGGTCAAGTCATTGTACACAGCCTGCGGTCAGATTTTACTGTGAAGACCAGAGAAATTGTTTCTCAATTTCAATTTTATAAAACTAAATCAAATGTGGTGCAAAGGAAAGTATTGTGGAAAATGCTGCCACACACTGTTCATCCCCCAGTTTGCTAAACCTAATTGACATAGGATGTAGCTAAAATTAGGCCAAAAGTTTTGCTGAGCAAGAAACTTTTTGTTACCCGAAGAAGTATGAAATACACTCTGCACTACAAATGGGGGCTTTTTTCACTCAGGGTCTTTGAGAACTTCCCTGTGTTTCTCCCACTCAGTAGTGTTTGTTCTACTGTGTTAGCTTCCATAGCGACATCACCCTGACCATCCATCGGTGCTTCTCTAATGGATGGTTGAATGATAGCTACTTCCCAAGCAGCCTCAGGTGCTTGCTGAATAGAAGACAGCACATGCACCGGCTTGCCTTAGCTGGAGTTTAAACCCATGATGGGCCGGTACATGTGCACCAGAGACAGAGGCTTATACCACTGAACCGCTGTAAGCCACCAAGGGATGAAAACCTGAACAAAAAGTCCCCAAGTTACTTTCTGCAGCAGTGAATATCATAATTAGAGTCTGCTGAGACAAGGACATGGTTCCGGAGTATTCACGGACCAACTCATTTGTAGAAACGTGCTGAGAATAAAAAATGCAGTCCGAGTTGTTCTCATATCTTTGAACAATGGCCAACAGCCATCCATACGTAAAGACTGTGAATTGAAGGTCTTATGGTAAAAGAAGCTGACCGAAAGCCCATCAATGCATTAGGACAGTTTAGACAGTTTAGATGAGATTCAGCATAGCCCATAAGGGGATATATATATATATATATATATATATATATATATATTATACATATATATAATAAGGGAGAGAATGGCCATATCACCAAACACAACATGGCAGCTCTGACTGACCTTCTAACCAAATGCCTTTGTCCTATAGAGCCAATCGGATTACAGTCATAGCTGATGAAAGTAGGGGTTTGGGGTGTGCCAGAAGCCAGTGTTTGTCTGCAAGGTGTTGGGGGTACAAGTAAATCTTGTCTAGTACCCTAAATATACTAGAGGCAGCTTTAAGAAGCACATCATTTACCGTTACTGCTACAGATCATACAACTTGTCCAAGCAATACTGTCTTAATGTATGAAGAATGTAGAAGAACCAGAGCCAGATAAAAAGCAGCATTAGAAAGAAGTTGAGAAAATCCAATGAAGGGGAGAGAGACACTGTGGTAAAGTGGGATGAAACTGTATGTGTGCATCAATGAAGAAAAGGAATATAGAAGTGAAAAAGAGACAGAGGAAGGACTGTTCAGAGTAATGCAAAGACTTTTAAGCTTCCTTGGCCAGGGAGTCTAGAAAGGGGGATGAGAAGCAACTAGAGAGATTGTACGGTGACAGGGAGAATTGAGCCAGGGATTAATGGATGTATGCAGAATGAGACTCCTGAGGGAAAGGCCAAGAGTCACACTTGGAGCTCCCTCCCCTCTGCTCCCCTCCCTCTCACCTTCCTCCCTCCCCTCTGCTTCCCTCCCTCTCACCTTCCTCCCTCCCCTCTGCTTCCCTCCCTCTCACCTTCCTCCCTCCCCTCTGCTTCCCTCCCTCTCACCTTCCTCCCTCCCCTCTGCTTCCCTCCCTCTCACCTTCCTCCCTCCCCTCTGCTTCCCTCCCTCTCACCTTCCTCCCTCCCCTCTGCTTCCCTCCCTCTCCCCTCCCTCCCTCCACCTCCTCGAGAGTTGAGCAGACATTGAGGTTAACATCACTGAAAAGCAGAGGCCAACCTAAACAGATCAGTCATTTGTAAACACTTACAAACATGCTGTGACAGCCTGGCAAACAAAATACCAAAAATACCAAAAAATAGGCCACATAAGTATACATGTACACTGAGCAGGTCACAGGACTGTAAATATGGAAACACAATAATCCCATTTACAGTAAATCATCTTCATGGAAACTCTGAATATAATATATTTTTTAGATTTTATATACCCCAATTGTGTGTGGTCAGCCAGGACAGTCAGGAGAGCCAAGATGTGAATGGCTAGTGATTGGTTGGTGATTGGGTGATTGGCTGGTGATTGGGTGGTAAATGGGTGCTTGGCAGGTGATTGGGTGATTGCCTGGTGATTGGGTGGTGAATGGGAGACTGGCTGGTGATTGAGTGAATGGCTGGTGATTGGATGATTGGCTGGTGATTGGCTGGTGAATGGGTGATTGGTTGGTGAATAGGTGGTTGGTTGGTGAATGGGTGATTTGGCTGGTGTTTGGGTGATTGTGAGAGCTGATCTCGTTCTGATTGTCTTTCTCTCTTGAGCCTGGCTTTACACAAGAGAAGCTGTACTACCTAGACTGTTCAGGTGGAACCAGCAAGGCATTATTTTTATGCTCTGTCTCTCAGCTGCTCGGATCCACTTCTGTGCTGCACACACAAACACACACACACACACAACATGAGGTGTATACTAAACATTTCATTTTCAATCCAACACTCTGCCAAAATTCTAGTAGAGGAAACACAAAGAAAGAGCAAGACACACGAAGGGAAAGAGGGAGAACGAAGTAGAAAAACTGCAACCAATAAGACTATGTCAATATGGGAAACGTGATAGACCTCTGGCACTAAAAGCAATTACAAATTAAAACCAAAACATCAACATTTCACTTTGTATTATTATGACTGCAAAACAATTGGGGGAAGTTGAAGGGAACATGAGCACTAATAGGTCGTTCATCCAAAGGAGCAGCTGAAGGAATGAATTGATGAGTTTTGCATGACCCGCTCCTTTTTTTACCACAAAAACACAGATGGTGGACAAAAACAGTAGAACCAGCTCCTAAAATTTTACACTATAATTAAACTAGTCCATGTTTTTACAAAATTATTTTACTACTGGACGTTTCTTCCAAATATTGGTGCACTATTTCTACTTGGAATATCAAAGGGATGCAAAACGGGCTCATTTGGTAGAAGGGCTGCTATGGCTAACAGCGGCATAATGATGTGAGGGTAACATTGCAAGTAGATGTTTGTTTTGTTATGTTGTCTTATTTAGGACGAGCCCTCAGAGACATTGATAGATGAAAGGGGCAGTGGGTCGTCGAGATAGTCAATGATACCGGGTCTTTGGCCTGTTCCTGATCCCATCTGTACTAGATAATCCTTGGGGAAGCAGTCTGAGCCTGGACTGGATGGACGGATAGAAGGAAGGATGGATGTGGACTGCATACGATGCTAATGACCAAAGCTCATTGATTGTCGTGGGGGCCTATTTTTAAACAGACATTTTTTCGTAGTAAGAGGTGTTCAATACATTGATTGAATGGGAGAGATGACCAGTGGTAACATGTCATCATCACTCAGGGAGCTGGCCCTGTTTGTTTGTGTGTGTTTTTGTGTGTGAAAGTGCACGTCCCTTCAATCATGCGGGTGACGTCCACATCTCTATGTGAACTATTCGAAACACAACGTAATTGATCAGAAAACGTGGCGCAACCAAAATAGTCCTCAAGTCAGGGAGTTTGTTTGGGCTCGCTAGATCTTTTTAAATGTTCTACGCTCCTTGCATTGGAAAATATGTGATACTGTTGAAACAAATTTCCGGACCTTTCTCCAGTTATCACTCTTTCTTTCATCCCTCCATCTTACACATTTTTACCCTGTCGGATATAGTCAAAGTTCTGTTGACCTGAACATTAAAAATATATGTCTGATGTATGAATTGCTGGGAATGTAAGCTTTCCAAATATGTATGCAAGTTTACACAAGCAATAAACTGTTGTATATTGACAGTCTTGGGGAAAATCCCTACGGGAAAAATAAATGGGACAGGGGAGGAAAATAATAAGACAAAGACACAAAGCTACATGCTGCAATGCAATCACACATTTTCCAACTTAAGGACATCTATCCTAAAAAAAAAAACCTTGCTTTGAGACATTGTTCCCTCCAGAGATCATGATCCTCCTTGTAGGAAGAAATTAATGTGATTCAGTGGAGTCCCATCTGTGGTTTGAATGTGTTAAGTGTCATATTTATAGTTAGGGTAAGGGTTAAGGTTAGGTTTTAGGGTTGGGACAAGCATTGATCCTGGTCAAATGGTCACTAGATCCTGGTGAAAAGATCCCAGGACACTGATGGTAGGAGTAGGGTGGTTAACCCAGGTGTCGTGGCTAAATCCCCATCCTGGCCACATTTCCATCATGGTTACATAATCATCTGATGAATGGTTGGCGTTATGGCATAAAATGTCTGCCGTTCATCACCGAAGAGGATGGGAATGTGTGTGTGTTTGGGAGTGGGTGTTACTCACTGCTGATGGATGAGGTGAGCTTTACCCCCTTACTGTGTAAAGAGTTTAGATGACTAGAAAAGAGCTATAAAATCCAATTCATTATTAATATTACTAAATGTCCTCTCAGAGCATTCTGCGCTTTTCAAATGCAAGCTCTGTCCTCTCCACTGAGGGAACCAATTACATACTTTTCTGTCTTCTGGGTAGATCTGCCTACAAGACAGTTTTGTTGAGAGACTAGCCCTGGAATATAACAGCCCTAATTTAATAAAATGTGCATGAAATTGGTAGAGAGAAAACATACTGTATCTACTGACAAAATACAGTTAATTGTCTTTTTGTTATTTTTACTACAAGAATTATAAAGCTCTGTGATTGTTAAATTGCTTTGGTTAAAGTGACGATCACCTCCACAGAACGTGGTACCATATTTTATGTTCATTCTGATATGAAATAAAATCCCCAGTGGTAAGAAACTGTCATTTTGACCCTGTGATACAGAAGAAGAATAAATAGTAAAAGGCTATGTTTCTGCCAGGGAATACAGTGTACCTGACTACCCAGCTAAACACACTTAGGCTTGTTTACAGCTGGTATCATCCCTCTGTTGTAAACACAGCTTAGTTCAACCCGCAAGCGTTGAACACTTGTTTTATGTCTGCAGTAAAAATGGTTCCTTTACTCTTGTTGTAATGATGGAGTCTGTCCAGTTCAGTGAAGGTGTCATTTAATATACCGTACTCCCCAGTCGTCTACTTTGAAGCTTAACTTAGAGAAAGAACTGAGGGACATAAACAAACTGCGCGCATGTAAGCACGCACACTGTGACAAATACACACACACGTGGACGCACACACGTGGACACACACACACCCACACACACACACACACACCGTTATGTAACTTTGAAGATCCCGGGCTGCGATAACACAGCCGAACACACTGAAGCCTTGATGTCCAGAGCTGGGGGCTGCTCTCATTAAGGCACCAATCACACAGCTCAGCCTAGCAACACATTGTGAGGCTGAGGAGAGACCGAGCCGGGATCAGCTGAGACACTCCTCATTCCTTCCGCAGGCCCGGGAAGAGCTCAAACTCCCCATGATCATGGTTGAATTGATGCCCTATTTGGAGGTATCACTGCCCTCGGACCAAGCTTCCTTTTGGCAGCTGTGTTTGTGCAGATGTCAGTAAATGTGTTTAAGTGTCTATCTCATGCTTACACCAGCACACACCAGCCAAACAGCCCCATAAAGAATGGGAAGTGTGGATGTAAACGGAACAGAGCAGACATGGTCAGACAGAACTGGAGTCATCAGGATGCTGTGTGGATGCTTCTTACTGGTGAGCTGAGATCTAATGTTTCTCTCTAATGAGCTTCTGACTTTGAGACACATCATTGAGAAGCCTCGGTCCTAATGAAGACCCACATTCCCACAGGGTGGCAGCTAAATGAACTGGGACATAAGGCAGCCAAACAGTTTACTGTTTGCAGTTCAAAGTCTCATCTCTCTCCCCTCTCTCCCCTCTCTCCCCTCTCTCGGAGGACGCTAGGGTCATTAGTGGGGCCGTTAAAGGCTGCCAAGGCCTGCCCGGGTTGCTAATGCAAATGTTTGGCCAGCAGAAAAGATATCAATAGAAGTGCACGTGGAGGCTTTGCATGTGAGCGTGTAGCCCACAATCCGCTTTAGCACGACTGCTAATTCTGCGCAAGTCACTTCACAATTCAACATTCACATAATGGCCATGAAACAGTATACAACCTGGGCAGACCACATTACAGATGCACATGCAGCAATGGCCCATCCAACAGTGGCTCATTAAAACAGTGTAAAACCCATCAAAGCAAATGAATAATACATGAATCAATGAAAATGAATTAGGGATATTACCATTCATTTTTAGTAATAGCCAATGAAATGGGACAGGCACATTTTGGGATATGGAGGTCAGGGTCAGATTAATGACAGATAAATAATTGAACAAAAACCAACAACAAACAATCAGAGGCATATGTTGTGTCCTTTGGATCCAAAAATAAACTCCCCTCTCTGCCACACGGTCTTAATAAATCCCCCCGACAAATGATCAATGGATAAGCGTTCCCTGCCGCTCAGACACTAATACCCGCCACAAAGCGCACAAGGATTAAAAAATGTTTATCATCATTATCCTAATAGTCCCACTATCCAAATGAAATGAATTCTGGGAACTCATCTGTGCCTCAAAACCCTTGAATGTTAAAGAGTGCATCAGCAGCACAGATGAAACCATCATGGAACGTAGTAGAAGAAAGCCCTGATGAATGGCAGCCCTGCTGGCCGGCTCTGACCATGAAGGATCAGCCTGGACGGCAGGCAAGTCCGCTGACACAGAGACCCAACGTCAAAGAGATAACAGTAGGCGCAGGTGTTGGGGAAGGTCAAGACAGGTTATCCATCATACGTCCAGTCATGTGCAAATGTAAGTACACTCCAAATCTGTACAAAAATGTTATCTTTTGGTACAGATTTGGACAAATGGATAGTTGAGCTAAATTTTAACCACATTTAACTAAATTCAACAATTCACACAAAAATTACTTTGAAACCATTTCTACACTTAAACAAGCTGAAAGAAGTTCAGCTTACCCTACCTTAACCATCGCATAAAATGGCTAAAATTATAATGGCACACTAAAACAGGACCAAATGATAAAAAATAATTTAAGAGTAACTTTCATTAACATTTTAAACTTGGTCTGGTTTGGCCTCAACCATATGGGTAAGTTGTAATAAGTCATGTCAAGAACTATCCAAGGTCCTCAGAAGAAATATTATTTTTGGCCAATAATATGGGACAGGTTAACAAGCCTTTTCCAAACAATTGGAAATACATAATTCCACCATCTGACAGATAGTCTACAAATGGAGAAAATCCCAGACCACTGGCAATCTATATAGAACCTGAAAAACTGTAAGAACCCCAGGGGAAGAACCCCTGTAAGAACCCAGGAGAAGAACCCCTGTAAGAACCCCAGGGGAAGAATCCCTGTAAGAACCTCAGGGAAAGAACCCCAATAAGAACCCCAGGGGAAGAACCCCTGTAAGAACCTCAGGGGAAGAAACCCTGTAAGAACCTCAGGGGAAGAACCCCTGTAAGAACCCCAGGGGAAGAACCCCTGTAAGAACTCCTTTGACTCATGTGCTCTGGACAGATGAGTCAGAGGTGCAGTTGTTTGGCTGAAACGCCAGACGCCATGTTTGGCAAAAAGGGAACACTACCGTTGAACAGAAGAACCTCATACCAACCTTAAAACATGAAGATATTATGGTTCGGGGTTACTCTGCTGCCTCAGGGTCTGCCTAACATGCCATCACTGAGTCATACAGGAATTCTATATTATACCACTGAATTTCTGGGAGAATGTGAAGAAGATTCCACAAAAATTCCTCCCAGTCGATGTAAGATTCTTCTGGACAGTTACAAGAACAGAGGAAACAACGGCTATTGAAGCTAGGAGTGTACTTATTTTTTCCTTACTTAGAAATTGCATTTTTGTAGATTTTTTATGAAAATGTGATTGCAAAATGTTATCTTTCAGTGTCATTTGTTGAATTAGGTTACCTTTATTTGTCAAATGTTGAAGTGAAGATTACATATCAGTATGTCCAAATATGTTAGAAAAGACACATTTCAAGTTGGTTTGTTTAGTTTTTCACATGAATGTACATGTCAGACTGGACTTCCCAAACATACACTATCAGACCCTGGCCTACAGTAACATCCTGCACAGACCAGATTGTATACACTAGTCAAACTAAATCCCACAAACGTGAAAGTAATAAAGTATGAAACACGAAGACACCTGTTATACATCAAAAAGAATTCTTTACAACTGATGGACTGAACCTATTGGCAAATTATAATACCACTAAATCTTACCTTCAAGTTCAGTGTGTCGTCTTTAAGTTGAGGCACTTAGCAGTGCCTCTCACCTAGCAGTAGTCTGTCTTCTCTGTACAAATCTCATTCTGACCTCAAGCACTCAGTGGCGAAGTTTTCCAAAAAAGCTCTGCCTGACCACAATCACACATGTCCTAAAATGAGAATAGTATCTAAAAGTGAGAAATAGTTCAGCAACAGGAGACAGGGACCATTGTGTGGGTGTAACCTTGACCTTCAGCCAGCACTACTCCTGTAGAAAGGGCCATTATTGTCGGCAAGTTATAAATAATAGAATGAACCAACATAGAGTAAAATGAGGTAGCAGCAGGTGACATTCTAAACACACGCTACATTTTGAACACTTCTTACTCAGCAATAGTCATAACACCAGGAAGGTAACGTTTCACCTCCTTAAGCACTATTCCAACAATTTCTTCACATCAGTGTACCAGCAAGGTGCACCATGCTGCTCATTGATAATATTCCCTTGTCTTTATACCAACTGTTAAACTAACAATGCTTTATGAGAGAACACATGCAAATAAGAGAATTCACTTCAGAATGTTCCAGGTTGCTCTAACTTATCTTTAATTTCTTTGGTTTGGTGTCCTTTAGGACTGTTACTTGTCCATTTATAGATCTATATCCGTATGGCTATTAACATTATTGCAATATTCTGCCTCCATCCTGGTTTCAATGGTCACAAAGAACATACACTTCTTTCTCTGTCTCTCTCTTCCTGTCTCTCTTACTGTCGTTCTCTCTCCTTTTCTCTCTTTGTCTCTCTCTTTTCTTTCTGCCTGGATCTCTAATTTAATTCATTGTGGGGTTTTTTGGAGGGATTGAAGCAAGGCAAAATTACTCCACTAACAGCTTTGAAAATGACAACCCTGGAGTTGCCTTTCTGGTCCTGAATTGACTGCAATCTTCTGGAATTACGGGTATGTAAAATGTATTTGGTTGAAAGATGGAGGCTGAGCAGCGATCAAGAGTGAGACATTTGCACAATCATACACTTAAACTAAAACTAAAATGTATGTGAAATCCATGCACAGACAGGAATGTCATGGTTACCATTTCTCAGTTGAAAGGCAAGAAGCAATGAAGCAAAATATTATTCAAATTTTTGCGCTCATTCAAACACACAAACGGACACACTGATAATGAACACTTGGCATTTCTAGCTATAAAGACTACGCATCAAACATCCGCCACAAGCTATACAATGCCCACATTTACGTACATACACAAGCATACATATTTACCTCCAAACAGCATTTATCTCCAAACAGAATCTTAAACACATGGGATATCTCTTGGATGAGCAAACTTACCCTTTTGGTGAAAGTCCCTATCTGTCTGTTTGACAAGGCTTTTCTTAGCTCAACTCCCCATACTGACACACACACATACACGCACACCCACATTGTTCTGGGGCTGTAAACTTCCTCCCCAGCCAGGATGAGAATATTTGGGACACAACTGTTTTTAACATTATGTCTAGACCAAAAAGGTCAGGTCCACAACAAACAATACCTTGGAGCGGCCCGGGTCTCTACCTCCTGGCTCTCAGTGGAGGTGCTTTCTAAGAACTTGGGTGGGGATAGGAACACTTGGCAGAACCCTGACGAAAGTCGTTAATGCAGTGTTCTAAAATCACTGTAACTGTAAAAACTGTTACTGATCACTAGGAACATATTTATCACCTATTAAGATTCAGATTAGAGCAAATAGAGGCAGTTTAAGGAGACGTGTGGTAAAGGTGAGGCATGATATGAAATTATGAGGAATATGAACAATAATGCCACAAATATCATCGCCCTGGCCTAAACTGCTTTCATCTTGACTGAGCCCCAGCAGGGGCCAAGACTGACTCTTTTGATGAGAATATGCAAACTGTCCTTCCCACCAAAATTTCAAGAAATAGAGAAACAGTTTTCTTCTCTGTACTCTCATTAACACCAAAAGTGATATTGAAGGGCATTGTACTCATGTAAAAAAAATAATTGGACATGATTAAAGCCTACCACTGACAGAAATAAAATATATACAGCTCCGGAAAAAATTAAGAGACCACTGCACCTTTTGCTTTCCTTTCCAAAAAAGTTGAAAAGGAAAGTTTTGAGTGAGGAACAGAAGCGTTCAATTTGCAGTGGTCTCTTAATTTTAACCCTTCTGTTCCTCACTCAAAACCTTCCTTTTCAACTTTTTTGGAAAGGAAAGCAAAAGGTGCAGTGGTCTCTTAATTTTTTCCGGAGCTGTATATGTGTGTTCTTTGTTGTGCACCTTCAACACAAGCACCTTTAAAGTGCTTCTATTTGCACTCAACATAGTGCTTCTATTTGCACTCAAATATCTTCCCAGTTACTGTTGGTGTTTTGAGAACATTCATACAAACAATTCATAAACTGTATTTTATTGACATTATTAGTCCATGGTAAAGGGACCGGGTTTTATTCTTTCCAATCAATCCTGTCTGAGGGGAGGACACTATGTCTTCATTAGCGTGATACCTTAATACAGATGGAGCACAATTACTTCTGTGGCAACTTAGGCCTGAAATAGCCTGAGAGCCAGGTTAGAGACAGATGACGCCCTTTCTTCAGGCTGGGGGCATTATTGGTACAGGGAGTGTGGCTTTTGCAGATGACGGCCCAAGGGAGGCATGACGTATCAACAGTTTACACTTTGTGCGGATACATGTTGCTGTAGTAGGCTAGGGATTAGGCCATAATGGATACATAATAATATTGCATGCAGGCTCAGTTCCCATGGTGAGGTCGTCACAGCCGTCACCGGAGGCAACGCAGTGGGAGGGGCCTAGTGGGTTCTGCCAAGTTTCTGCTGGGATCTTGTTATGATGTCACAGGGAGTCATCTGCTTGTCAATCTATCCCACAAAAACATTTGTGTTTCCTCTCTGGCTGTTCCTTCCTACACAAAGGTTTTCAGCTTTCATGATGCCATGACATGAATAATTCTACTATATTCTATTTGTTCTTTTACCTTTTATCTTGATGATACGCATGACTCACACAGACCTAGTGTCCCAGAATTTATTTATCAATCCCTTATTCTTATACTGTCTAACCCTCTCTATCACTTTATGTGATTTTCCAACACAATGACATGCTCTCACTTTCGCTCTGTCTCCCTCTCTGTCATTTACACTCTCTTTCTCTCTCTCTCTTTCGCAGTCTATATCTTGGTCTGTTTCTCCTGCTGTCTCTCTCTCCTTGTCATTCAGTTCAATTCAACAGACTTTATTGACATGGAAAGTAACTTCCACTGTCAAAGTATACATAAAACAGTAGTGAGCCCAATGGCAGACAGGAAATAATAAAAGAAAAAGCATTTCCATCACTAACAGCTGCAACAGTAATGAAAATAATAGTACAATGAATACAAATATAATATTACAATAGTAATACAATGAATACAAATATAATATTAATATAGTAGTACGATTAAAATACAAATATTATATTAAAATAGTAGTACAATGAATACAAATATAATATTAAAATACTGCGGTGCTTGAGTTAAAAAGCGTCAGAATATGGCGTCCCTCTCTTCCCATCTCTTTCTCCCAGTCTCTCCCCCGTCTCTCTCCTTGTCTCTCTCCTCGTCTCTCTCCCCGTCTCTCTCCCTATCTCCTCTTCCCGTCTCTCTTCCCGTCTCTCTCCTCGTCTCTCTTCTCGTCT
>JACXGI010000924.1:91030-110265 GCA_016801175.1 Esox masquinongy
CTCCTCTTCCCGTCTCTCTCCCCGTCTCTCTCCTCGTCTCTCTCCTCGTCTCTCTTCCTGTCTCTCTCCCCGTCTCTCTCCCTATCTCCTCTTCCCGTCTCTCTCCTCGTCTCTCTCCCTATCTCCACTTCCTGTCTCTCTCCTTGTCTCTCTCCTCGTCTCTCCTCCCGTCTCTCTCCCTATCTCTCTTTCTATGCTTCCCTGTGTCTGTCCCTCTGTGTTTCTCACTTTCTGTCTGTCCCTTTCTCTATCTTTTTCATTCTCTCTTTCTGCCGGTCTGTCTCTCCATCTTCACCCCTCTCCTCCACCAGGGCCTCCAGTCTGTTGCTGGCAGCAGTAGTGTAGCAGACGTTTGGAAGTCTGGTGCAGTCTCCCCCTCCTCCTCCAAATGTCATCCTCTCATGGTGTCACGTGGCGGTTGGGACGAGTCCACTGGGGATGTACGTTTCAAATATTGATTGAGGTGCCCTCGTCCCCTGTGTGACATTACACAACAGAGATGCAAAAGATTCACAAAGTCAGAGAGACAGTGTGTTGTGGGGGGGATAAGAAAAGGTTAAGAGAGTGGGGTGTTTTGAGTGTATGACTAACAGAAAATGAGTGAGACTTGACCATGCGCAAAAGAGTGAATCTGTATCCCATCAGTGAAAGCATGGTTCCATCCAAAGGAATTAAAGCCATGTGTCATAGACCACCAAGCTGTACAGACAGATCTTATCATTACTCCATCAGCTGTTATAACAGTATTAAACAAATCAGACCAATTAGTTAAACTTAGCATTCAGTAGCCAATAAGAAACTTGTGAGAAATCTTTGGTGCGAGACTGTTGTTGGCTATTTTGGGCCTGTCTACTGACCAATCATTTCAAGTACACCTCCCCCCCATGTGCCCCAAAGCACTTGTCTCTTTTTGTAAAGTTCTTGTGGGACAGCTGAGGTCTGACTCTGGGCAGAACATGCCCTTTCTCGCTTCATTAAAACTCATCCATTGTAATAAAATAATTGGTAAATAGCTAACTTATTTACCGACCATTGAATTTAGTGGTGTTGGCGACTAGCTGGTTTGATAATCTTTCATAATATGAAGTGGCTGGCTCAATTGGATGTAATGACAAATATTTCACTCCCATAGAATGATATGGTCACTCCCAATAAGGCCAACTTTGAACAGACAGTTATCACATTCTGCCAGTGAGACCCAAAGCCTTCTCTCCCTCGTTTGGAGCCTGGACACCTGGTTGTTGTTTCTGCCCTCACCTGTGTATGTTGTCATTGTCCCTACTGAAGTTTCTCCTTCCCTAGTGTATCTTCTCAGTCATTGGTTGGTTTTGTCCCAGTGTAACATTGTTTCTGTTTTCGTGTCTTAGTTTCATTTTCTGTTGTATCTTAGTTTATTCATTAAATGTCCTCCGTTCTCCCTGCGCCTGTGTCCTGCCTCCTACCGACAACATTACAACAATAGCCTGGGGTCGAGGCTGACACTCCCACCCAGGATTTCCGTAAATGAAATTAAAATTATTTTACGGAGGGAGTATGCTAAGAACATATTTACAAGCAACAACGTTGAAGGTAACTGGGAGAGAACTGTTAACTGTCTTGCTCTGGGACAGAACATACCCACAGACAGACACAACGTCATGTGTGCAGGTACGCACAAACACATGCTGACTCATGGACACACACACACACACACACACACACACACATTTGGATGTTGTGGGGATATATCCTATTGATCATATATTACCTAACCTTTACCCTAAGCTTAACCCAAAACACCTGGTGTTAACCCAAAATCTAATCCTAGCCACTAACCCTAATCCAAAAACATTAATGCTAAACCTTTAATAACTCCCCTACCTCCTGATCCTAATTCTAACCCAATCCCCAATTATGAGTTTTACCCAAAACCTAACTTTTAAGCCCTAAACCTGTGTGTTACAGGTGTTATCCAGGTCTGTGTGCACATGTGGGGAACAGATGTCCCCACAAAGACAGTAAAACTTTTTTTAGCATGTCCCCACTAGGAAAAATATGATTTCCAGTTTCGTGGTTAGCTTCAGGGTAAAAGTTATAAGAGGGCATAGTGAATCATTTTGGGTGTTAAGACGTTACCGGGTTAGGCGATAAAAGTGTTGGCATGAAGGTTAGGTTATTGTGGTTAAGGTTAGAGTAAAGTTATGGTAAGGGTTAGTGATAGGTTTAGGTTTTGGGGGTTAGGGAACTTATATTTCTGGGTTTTGGGTCCCCACAAGAATAGAAATACAAACATGGGTTTCGGCATGGGTGTCTGAATGTGTGTCTCTGTGTGTGTGTGTGTGTGTGTGTGTTTGTGCGAGTGTTTGCCAGGCTATCTTCAGTCTAGTATCTGGGATGCTTATCTGAAGTGCTTGTGAAAGCTTCTTCCCCTGATTAACCCCAGTTTACTTTCATGGAATCTAGCCAGGCATCTGTTTGTCCTTCAGCCTGTCTGACAATCTCTAAAGTCTGATCCAAAACAACAGGGATGCTAAACCAGACCAGTTTGTGTCTTCATGCTGATCAGTCAACCAACCAAACTGTTGGACCAGCTAGATTAGTTACAGAGAGGGGATATTCTCTTAGCTATTGTTTCTTCTACATAGACTGCATGTGCGCTATCAGTATACACATGACATGATTTAACACATAGAAGATCACACACTGACATTGCAAACTGGATTAATGTTATTTACCTTCATTATAGAGAAATCAACTAAGAACAAGGTTTTTTTCATAACACAGACCCTTAGGCAGTAAAACGTCCAGTAAAAGGTTGTTCTGACCAGCGTTCCAGGTGTGGAGCGTGGTATTCACATTATGCTTGTGTCTTCTCCAGGACTAGCCTGTCTTTAGAGTGTGTTTGATAACCGGTGCAGTTCCAACTCATTTTCAAGGTAAGATAGGACGTTTTTGTATGACAGCCTTATATAGAAACATCAACTGGCCCCCAAACTAACTTATATAATAGACAATAATGTGTGCAGAACAGTAATAAACACTTGCCTATAGCTGCACCCATGTATCATTAATCTAAATGCAAAGCCACGGCTGTCTGCAGAGACAGGTGGCACACACACACACACACACACACACACACACACAGGTAGAATAAGCTGTAGCTGTTTCTATTATGTGATGCTCCATTCAGAATTCTGATTTGTTGCTCAGCAGCAGTGTTCTGTTTTCGTGGGTTCTGTCCCGTCACTTTTGGTGTAGATACCTACTGAACTCTCCTCCTTTCCAACCTATAGTGTTCTCTCCCCCACTGTTACCTCCCTCTCTATCTCTCCTCAGATCTCCCTTGTAATTGCTTCTCTATCTCTACATGAAATTGAAGCCATAGCTCCACAAAGTATTTCTAATGCCTGGTGTCCTGTTGCTAAAAGAAACCTTTCTCTTCCTCTCTTTGTCTCTCTTCTCTTCTCACTTTCTGTTATTCTCTCTGTCTCTCTCTCCTAGACTCTCTCCTACTCTCTCTGTCTTCACCTCTCTCTTACTCGCTCTTTCTCCTATAATGTCTCTCTCGCTATCCTGTCTCTCTTTCTTTTACTATATCTGTCTCTCTACTAGTCTCTTTGACTCCCTATATCTTTATCTTTCTCTCCCGTCTCTTTCTCTATCTGTCTCTTGTCAATTTAAAGTTTTATCCTCAAGTCTTTCATCTGCTTTACGAGGCCTTCCATGCTGTCTCCACCACGGCTATACGGGAAACAGATTCCCCTCCTAATTAACTACAGTAACTTTCTCCTTCCCAGCCCTGAATTCTGAATCCCAGTCTATAGTCAACACACCGGCTACATAGAAAGACCAGCGGTTATTGAAACTCTCTGTTGTTGTTTTTTTACTAGCCAGTATAGTACTCTGGAATGCATTTGTGAGGTGAAATAGAAAAAGTACTGCTGATCCATAGCGGAGCTCAGATGAGCGGGAGAAAATGGAATGGGATTCTATTGAAAGGCGAACCACATCACAGTAAGACATCAGCATGATTTTGTTGAAGAGCCTGTTAAAGACTCCACAGTAAACACATTCTCACTGGTACAGTCTGCTTTCTCTCCCCCTCTCACAATCCTCTCTCTCTCTCTCTCTTTTTTATTTCACTTTTATTTAACCAGGAAAGTAGACTGAGAAACAATTCATATCTACAATGATGACCTAGCCAAAGGCATAACAATTGCAAGACAACGCATGAATAATATAACCAGAAAAGGAACGAGGCAAGCCTAGTTCAGCCGGCCCGCAATTAAAAGTGATAAATGTTGTTGCCCTTAGAGGATTCGAACTTACTACTTGAACTTAACACAGCCAACGCTATTACATGGCACAAAAATATTTGTTTTTCTTTCATTCGTGAATGACATTGATACAATAATCATCAATATAGGTGACAATAACTGATTTTTCGTCAAGTGAAAAGACGAGAGAATCGTGGAAAGCCCTACTCTTTTACTGCCCAAGGGGTTTTAATCTAGCCTATATTACCCCAAAAATGTGTACTTCAAAAATCCACCAGAAATAGTTGCAATAGAAACAATTTTATTTTAGGCTTTCTATAACACAGCTACTGAAGGTTGTCGCCATCAAAGTTTTTACCTATCCGGGACAAATCCTAATGCATAATTTGCTTTGACTGTGAGATTAGAACACAGGACCTATTGGTTACAGGTCCTGCGCCTCTAACCACTACGTTATGTAACAAAGGATCAGTCAGTCAGTCACTCAATAAGAGACATTCGCTCTTCTTGGCCAGCTCTGCTTACGCGGTCCGGCAAAAAACAAAGCCAATAGGTCATCACTACGAGGCAATGCTGACACCAATTACAATGCTGACACCAATTCTCCCTCTTTGTCTCTTCTTCTATCTATCTTTTCCCTCTCTGTTTCTCCCTGTCTCTCTTTCTGTCTCCCTCTCCCTTTTTCTCAGTGACAGAATACATTTTTCTTCCATCTTCCACTTCTCTTTTCTCCCATCCTCCAATTTCCCATCTCAGATATCCAGCATTTCTTGTAGAAATAAATGTAACCAGAAATAAGAATTATTGTCAGAAGCTTTTTTGTGCTTTATTTGATAGAAACCAGAGGGGAAAGATAGAGGAAAGCGTTTTTTACCAGATGGCTGGAGCGGAGGCCAAGCAGCACCAGCACATGAATGTTGGGGGCCATTTTGGCAAGGCCACGTCACAGTGCCATATACACACACCTCATCGCCCCCCCCCGGCCTGCCAATCAAACACCCACATGTGACTCTCACACCTGTCACATGTGGTGTCCTGCAAAGGGTCTGTAGCGCCAGCAGCTGTCAGCGCAGTGAGACCTGTCAGCTTATCCCTCTCCCTCAGCCTAGCTATGAAACCAGTGGCAAGGTCACTGGTCTGGGTGGAGAAAGGACCATGTTCCGGGAGACATCTTTTACAAAGCGCTCCTCTTAATAACGTGATCCTCAGTGATAACCATCAATGTGTGACTCTGTCTCTTTGAACTTCTTCTCATCATTATCGGCTCAGTATCCCGGTGGCATCGCTAAGCGTCTTTACCCCCCCCTCCCGCACCCCCTCCCGCTGATCAAAGAGATGAGATGAACTAGCTAGCTAGCACAGATCTCCCCATAATAACACAGTGCTTATGTAACATGTTGGCCTAGTGCGTGTGTGCATGTATGTGCATGTGCTTGTGTGCGTGAGTGTTAGAGGGCGTATTCAAAGCACTTCCTAAGTGTGAGGACTCTTTGAAGATTAAGAAGAGCGATATCTTGCAGCCATGCAAATAGGAGAGAAAAGATACCACACTGCGATTCTGCAGACTGAAGAAACACAACTGCAACTATCAGTCAACACAAACACACACACAGTTTTACATGTAACTTTAGCAAGATGAAGATGATGGTCAGTACTAAACACCAACAAAATGTGATTAAAGGTGGAATTGAAACAACCACAAAGCGTCTCCCCGACCCTGTGTTCTTAAAAAGCGAAACAACTTGAGATACAGTATACACACTCTCTAATGCATGGACAGGAGTATAGATGCCAGGGATAGTATTCAGTTGTAGAAAATATATAGTTTTAAACAGTTTTCAAAAGCTATTTCCTGTTTGTCTACATAGAAGATTGTTTACAAACATTGGCGTGTAGCTTATTTTTGGGGTTCTGATGGGTATGACTCACCAAGAATTTTAAAGTTATTTTCTTCTGAATCAATGGTTATGTATAGTCATTACTTAGGATTCTAGCTTAAATCAGTGAGATTTTACAACAGAGATGTTCTCTGATACTTCAACACAATCTGTTCTATTGTCGCTGTGTTCTACCTCTGCTTGTTGCTAAGCAATGCCTCTCTTTAAGCCAGGGGATTTGGGCTCTGAATCATGCAAGCAGTTTGACAGATATGTCATTTCATCAGGCCAAATCTAAAAGTCTCAACAGGCACGCATTACACACAAGCTCACCGACAGATAGAGAGGGCATATACCCGAGGACCTGGAACAAAAAAACAGATTGTATCCTTGTGAAAACCGAATGTTGCAACTCTGCTCAGGAGTTTCTTTTAGTGGCCACTAATTTATGCCACACACGTATAAACATGGTCAGAGACACACAATCACACACCCACACAGTAAAACACACATTTCCAGGAACATGCAGTCATACACCTACTCACACTCAGGAATTTTGGATCACACTGATGTTTGACAGCTTAATATGCAAATCGATTTACATATTTACACACACTCATACACACAAACACAAACACACACACACGCACACACACACGCACACGCACACGCACACGCACACGCACACACACACACACATATACACACATGCACATACACACACAGAGGCATCATGCCAACAGGAGGGAACTTTTTAGATATTAATGAATTACTCATTTTCCAACCCACATTTTATCATGATTTTTTTTTTAAGATAAAAGATGTGTCAGCTTTGGGGAGGAGGCACAGGGGTTACAACACCCCACCCCCGCCCACACCCCCACCCCCACCCCATTCTCTGTCATAAGTGGATTCTTCAGAGGTGCGCAGATTACATCAGCGAAAGAGAGTTAAGAGCAGTGGTGGATGATACATATATATATATTAATACTTCTAAAGTCAAAGAGCTAAGAATATCTCTATCTATCTATCTATCTATCTATATATATATATATATATATATATATATATATATATATATATATATATATATATATATACGGTCAAATCCTAAAGGCCAGTGTAGTATCCACTAACTCAGGTATTGAGTGTGACTGAGCATTTGTTGTTTCTACAATGCTAGTCACCATGCAAATTCATGAAGCTGGCTTTGGGCAGGTTGATTTCCAGTCCCCCAACTTGGTAACTTACAATTGCGCCATTTCATTCAATCAGTTAAAGCAGATGCCGGGTTAACTAACCTTAGGCATACCAGATAATCTACCTTAGCTGGTATGCCTGCTGGCAAGATGAATGGAGATTAGAAAATGAAACAATTTTTTAATGTGTTGAATTAAAGTTTCTTTAAATGTATAATGTTTTTTCTCCTCTCAAGACAACCAATAGTACCTACAACCCTGTCTTATCTCACCAACTGAGAACGGACTTGGGAGAGTGGAAGATTGCTGCAAGTTTCCCCCTGACACATTCACGCCTAGATATTCTGCTTGATTCCACCCTGCTCGACCAACCAGAAAATCATTTGAGATCAGTGCCTGCCTGGTCAAACTTATTTGACTGAAAAGGTCAGTTAGCATGCTTGGCCAGTACGCATCACACTCTGATTCTGGAGGACAGCTCGACCCTATTCAAGACCAATATAGACCGCTACACAACTGGGAAGTCCCTGTTGCTTTCAGTCGTTCACCAAGATTTTGTTTGAACTATATCCATCTATCCATATAGATGGATATAGTTTCTTTAAGAAATAACTCTTCCACGGAATACAGATAGTTTCTACAAGAAAAAGCCGTTTAAGGTGTTATCTGAGGTCTGTCTGATATGAGTTTCTGCTGTGAGTAGGTGAATTGTCTGACCTAGTCCATCACAGACCCATCTATCACAGCCTATCAGGCGCAAGGGTGAGTGTCTGTGATCCGGTGATGCGAAGAGACAGCCAGCCACAGAGGACCTTACTGCCAGGGTCAGAGGTCAGGCATGTTCCCACGGTCATGGGGGTTGTCTCTTCTCACAGTCACCTCATCATCACACCAATGACCTCCAAAGTCACGTCTGCTTTGAACATATTGGCAAAATCCTCTAGATGAACCACACTTAACTGTGAATGTGAGGAACTGGCGTAAATCATGATTAACATCCCCTAATGTTCCCCCCAAATGATAATATAATAATGATTTAATTTTCACTGATATGCAGGCGATCTAGTGCTTGTTCTCCCCCTGCTTGCGTCTTAAAGCCTGGCCAGCCCAGATCCTAAATCCATTCCACCTGTGTTCTATGGAAAAAATATCTCTCCATAAATCCATTACATGCTTTACCCTTTAGCCTGTCTGAAGGAAGTGATTATGACTTTGTGTGGCAGCCCTTACTTTATAGAATATGAATGGTAAATGTCAGCTATTTAGATAGAGGAGTATCATTATCTGAAGATTAGGAGTAGGCAATTTGCACTTGGATCTATGTATTAGCTCGAAAGATTTAAATACTTTTTTTATCTAGCTAGTCTAACATACTGCACAGAGAGCAACAAGCAGCTCATGAGTTCTATTCCCATACTAGGCTCTTGTTTGTTATTTCCGGGGGGTAACTAACCGATAGCAGGTTATTTGACTATTTTAATTGAGCCATCAGTTCCTTCTCCAATCATTTTCATCCATTTGCAACATGTTTTCACAACTTGCTCTAAAATTACAGCAAATCAGAAAGTCAACAAGTGGAGATTGCTTAGCAAAAAGATCATTTTGGCATCAGTCCAAAAGTAATATGTCACATGGAGCATGTTGTGTATCACAGGACCATCAGTCCCAAAGTAATATGTCACATGGAGCATGTTGTGTATCACAGGACCATCAGTCCCAAAGTAATATGTCACATGGAGCATGTTGTGTATCACAGGACCATCAGTCCCAAAGTAATATGTCACATGGAGCATGTTGTGTATCACAGGACCGTTCATATACTGTATATGTAGAACTGCTTACGGGAGAGTTTATCTGAGACTTGTTTGACTAGAGTGAGTCTGAGCCAGAGGCAGGGGACTGTCAGAGGGTTGTGTGGGACTGTAGGGGGGAGGTGATAAAAGCGATGCTATTGAACAGTCCTCTGAACCGGTTTAGAGTAATATGTAGTACAATGCTCTGTGTTGCAGCTTGTCTAGTGTGACTAATGTCTTCCAGTTTGTTATTGCCATGTCAATTAGATATCTTGTATTCAGTCTATTGTTTTAAGCATATTCTAACATACAGAGCTTGATTACAAAACATGCTAATCATTTCCCTGACAGGTTCAGCAAAGCTCCAGTTGATTACAACTCCTTAATTATTGCCCTGATAATGAAAATAGGCATTTTGTTGGTGAATGGCTATATTTTAAAACTATTATAGCCTAATTTATGAATATCAACAACCCTTTGTCTTATTTCATTTCTGTGTTCATTTTGAGTCATTTAGCAGACACTCTTACCAAGAGCAGAGTGCACCACCCACTTCAACATTTTGATAGATGATTAATAGAGATTGGCATGTTTGTCCAACATAAAGTTAAATAAGTCTTCTGAAGAGTGCCTATTGAATGCAAAAAAATAGATGTATGTGAAGATACTTTTATTAAACTTTCTGAGAAAAATAAGTAAAAAGCACAATGAAACTTTAGAATTCTGAATTCATTTTCAAGGTCAAACTGATAAGCTACAATTTCATTTTGAGGGATTCTGTATGTTAGAATTAAACTCCAGTATAAGTAATCAACATAATCATAAAGGTGAAGTATTATATATGTCAAAAGAAAACCACAAAAGAGGTACATTTCGAATGCCCTGTTGATTCTTCCAGATACGTTATAATGGGCTTCACAGTTAGACATAATCTGTTGGAGGTAGAAAAACTGAAATCCTATGACTCAACAGCCTACAGTCCAATCATGTTTTTGACATTTGCAGCAGTGCAATGACGTTGACTGTTATTCACTAACGTAATTAGTGGCTGACTATACATTAATGTGCTGGGCACACTGACGGGCCGGCTTATTAGCTATCGAATGAGACTCCCAGAAGGACACATTGATAGTGAGGAAGATACTTTGACAAATCCAGAGAGCCAATCCAGTCCATCTGCAGTCATCCTGGATGTGCTGGTGCTTCAGAGAATACTGAGTGTAGGTGACTGGGCTTGACACATGTTATAGTCAGTGTGAAACCCAGTTGATTTTATATGCTCCTCACTGGAAGCTGCTATAGAGTTTTCTGCAACACAAAATTTAGAGCTGTTCTAGTCCCAGAGCGTCAGGTCTACTGCTGTAGGACATTCAGCAAACAGAGCATCAAACAGTGTCTAATAGTCTACTGTATAGCCTGCATCATCATCATCATCTTCATGATCATCATTTGCACCTTCATCATCATCATTTGCACCCTCATCATCGTTTTCATGATCATCATCTGCACCTTCATCATCTTCATGACCATCATCTGCACCTTCATCATCTTCATGATCATCATCTGCACCTTCATCATCTTCATGACCATCATCTGCACCCTCATCATCTTCATGATCATCATCTGCACCTTCATCATCTTCATGATCATCATCTGCACCTTCATCATCGTCTTCATGATCATCATCTGCACCTTCATCATCTTCATGACCATCATCTGCAATTTCATCATCTTTATGATCATCATCTGTCCCCTCATCATCATCTTCATGATCATCATCTGCACCTTCTTCATCTTCATGACCATCATCTGCACCTTCTTCATGTTCATGACCATCATCTGCACCCTCATCGTCGTCTTCATGATCATCATCTGCACCTCCATCATCGTCTTCATGATCATAATCTGCACCTTCATCATCGTCTTCATGATCATAATCTGCACCTTCATCAGCTTTATGATGATCATCTGCACCTTCATCATCTTTATGATCATCATCTGCATCTTTGTCATCATCATCATTACTAGAACACTCTTCAAACATTTGTCTCTTGCTGTCCTTCCCCTTTTTTCTCCTTCTCCCTCTCTCTGGGTTATTTCGGAGGCAGAGCATCTATCATCCCCTCAGCTGAGAGAACTCCACAAGTGTTATTACTTTGAGGCAAGTCATTAGGCTTTATTCCCGGGGCGATCAATGACAGATGCTGGACGGGTTGTTTTTCCTTTGTCTTCTTATCAGCGATGCAGAGAAGAGAGGGATCGAGAGAGAATTCAAGAGAGAAAGTGAAATGGACAAGCAGGGAGGTCAAGAAGGGAGAGCGAGAGCAGGAGATTCCATTGTTCCACAGACGGTGGCAACCCTGAACAGTGAGCCCTCACCAATGTGCTATCATTCACTGAGTGGGCAACTATATCATAGGACAAAATCTCAACTCTGATTAAAGAAAGACATCTGGTCTGTGGCTGTACTGATCTGTCACTTGCCCATATGATTTCATTTGTTGATTTGTTGGGCGGTAAAATGACATTAGCTCACGCTTGGAATGTCCGTCATCTGCATCCAGACCAGACTCATTGATAAAGTTCTTGTCTGTTGTGACACAGAATCCCATATCAGCTGTCCTGGGGCCAGTGTGGCTGGTGGCTACAAAGTGACAGGGACAGGGATCTTTAATGAGGGGCAGAGGGAGGAGCATGCTGTGACAGAAATTGCTTTTCCAAACTTTGAGACGTGTGACAAATCCTAATGAAAAAATTGCACGGGTCTGACTAATAGGATGTGTCAGATGCATTGGGCATAAAGCAGAACGATGAGAAGCAGCTGTATATCGGAGATGCAGCTCTCTGTCTCTCCTTCCCTTGCTCTCTCCATCACTCTCTTCCTCTCCTTCTCTCTCTTTCATCCTTAATAAGTTCAAAGGCGTCGTCAGAATGTGTAATTTTGTCTTCATAGATAAAGCGAACCGACAGTGTGCTCCTCAGCTACGCTGAATTAATGTTCATACTACATCCTGCACTTCCCTGTTTTTCCCTTTGTCTCACTTCTCTTCATGTTTATCCATCCAACTCTGTCATTCCAACTGTCTCTCCTATCTCTACTGCAACTTAAAGTTCTCACTTCATTCTAATGAGCAAGTGGATTCTAGCCACATTTGTAAGCTGGATGGCTTTAAATGAAAACTCATTACTTGGTGCAGTGAAAGGCTGTCTCACACTTCATAGGTGTCTCCTATTAGAAAGCACCATGTCCTGTATATCTAAGAGGCAACCTTCCTTTGGGCAATCAGATCAAGAATATCATTCTGCTTCCTATTTACAGGACATCAACGTTTCAAAAGTCACGCTAGAGAGATGGTTCAAATAAGTGGAAGCTACGCTAAAGCATTGTATTGCATTGAACCTGTTAACAGGAAATATGTTAATTGACTGTTTCAACAGCATTGATGAATTTACAACACCAGTCCCAGGTTTCATCAGGAAGGGCACAGGCAGCGTAGTCATCACAGCAGCTGTTCGTTCATTGCTGACCAAAAGCCTAAAGCTAAGATCAGAGCTAAGACAACAGTTAGAGCTACAATATTTCATTTAGAGGATGTGGGCGCATTTAATTCCCCGCATGGCCTTCGTTGAGCTATCATGCATGGAAAAAGAACATTATAGGATCACGGGGATGTCCTACAACAACGATGCCAGTGCTCCTTGCATGTGGACTGCAGATTATTAAGGATTACGAAGGAACACCCATCCTGAAAATGCCCAAATAACTCCTCCTTACAGACAGCATCGACAATGTCTATGCTCTCTGTAAGGCAGACAACCCTGAGGCGTGTGTGAGAGCTCCGCTTGTTGATGACTACAGGATGTTGTTCTCTGTGGCTGACGTCAGACGTTAAAACAGGTTAATACTTGCAAGCCCCTAGCACCTGATGAAATACCCAGGCGTATTCTCAGAGCTTGTGCAGCCAGCTGACAAGCATCTTAGTGGACATCTTCAACTGATCCTTGTCCCAGTTTATCATTCTAGCATGTTTTAAGCTGACCATCATCTATGCTGCTCCCAAGGAAATAAACAGCCTCAATGATCATCTTCATAATGTACATTTTACCAACATATCCAGCTATAACACAATTGTTTGTACACTGCCCTCTTCCACCTGGACAACAGAAATACCTGTGCAAATGCTTTTCATCAACTACAGCTCAGCGTTCAACAACATGTAACACCCTCCAAGCTCATCACTGGGTCTGAACAACTACAACACCCTCCAAGCTCATCACTGGGACTGAACACCTACAACACCCTCCAAGCTCATCACTGGGACTGAACACCTACAACACCCTCCAAGCTCATCACTGGGACTGAACACCTACAACACCCTCCAAGCTCATCACTGGGACTGAACACCTACAACACCCTCCAAGCTCATCACTGGGACTGAACACCTACAACTGGATCTTGGACTTCCCAACAGCCGTTTATGGCAGAATTATCTTGTAATTTAAGCACTATGTATTGTGTGCTGTAATGATTCATTTTACAATGTGAAGTAAATCCATTGGCCTTTGATTCAAAATTCTCCAACCAATTTTCTTCAGGCATTTTTTGATTCACATGCTTGCTTGCATATTCCGACTCGTTATTTAATCCTTGGAGACAGATTACTTTTTAACAGACTTTGTTCCTTACTTTGCATAATCTTAAACAGGTCACATATGAAGTATATACACTTACATGGAATATAACTGCACTACAAGGTAACAACTAGCTAGAACTAAAAATGTGAAGCATGAAATTAAATAGGTTTTTGTAATATGGGTGATTGTTCACAGGACAATTGATGATTGCAACATCTGAAGAAGTAGCTTCAAATTCTCAAACGTTTACATTACTGCTTACTTTATTAATTATTATTTATTTAATCTGCCCAGGGCATTTAACCCCTTCATACAGGGACATCTCTACCTCAACTACCAACAGGCTGTTCAACCACTTCATACAGGGACATCTCTACCTCAACTACCAACAGGCTGTTTGACCCCTTCACACAGGGACATCTCTACCTCAACTACCAACAGGCTGTTTGACCCCTTCACACAGGGACATCTCTACCTCAACTACCAACAGGCTGTTTGACCCCTTCACACAGGGACATCTCTACCTCAACTACCAACAGGCTGTATAACCCCTTCATGCATGTATATCTCTACCTTAATTACCAACTAGGTGTTTAACCCCTTCATACATTTATATCTCTACCTCAGTTACCAACTGGGTGTCTAACCCCTTCATACATGTGTAACTCTACCTCAGTTACCAACTGGGTGTTTAACCCATTCATACATGTGTATCTCTACCTTTTAGTTGTTGTGTGTTAATCTATTGATTTTGTGTTCTTTAAAGTTGTATTCTAAATTTTTTCGTTTCTTACCTTTGATACAGAAAACTGCCGTCAGCTTGTAAGTAACACATTTCACCGTACAGTCTACCCCTGTTCTATCCTATGCAAAAAAATGCAAATACTTTCATTTGATCTGCGCTACCACCAATTGAAGACCACATACCAGTTTGGTACACCACACTCCACAGGCTTCTCCAGGGAGACTGACCAAACCTAATCAGGCAATATAAAACCCAGAAATATCTGGTTTCTCTCAGAAAAAAAGAAAATTCTAAAAATATTCTCACATTAAACTGTCAAATACATCAGTGGTGTTCCAGCATTGTGTGTGTATGTGTGTTTGGACTTAAGGTGTGAATCACTTTCTGTTTACCTTGTCTAGAACAGCCAAAGTGTCTTCCTGCTGAAAGGGCCTATTGATAGGCCTGAAGCCTGGGCATTTCCTGCTGGGCTTCTGCTGACAGCTCTGATGGGGCCCAGGGGAGACTTCTGTCATCAGCCCAATCAGCCACACTTGTGGCAGCTCTGCATGGGTCACCCCAATTTCCACTGGCCAAGGGAGCCTAGGGGGTGCTGTGGAGCAGGGACCCGGACAAAAAAGTAACTTCTTGAGTCTATGGACAGACACATACCTATCAACATTCAGAAGTCAGTTGAAACAAGGTGCAACTAATGTGTTTCAGCCCAGTTTAAAAGAAAAACCAAGGAAAAACGCTCCTTATTTCTGGGTCATAAGCCACAGCTAAAAGATCACATTTTGAAAAGGAGGGTGAAGGAAGGCAAATCACAATGAACAATAAGTGGTCATTGGGAATTACGTTCGTTAATTTTCTGACGGCTGACCATAACTCCTGCCGCACCATGGATATAGAGAGCAGACATGCACATCACATGCACCTCCCCCAATACACACACACAATCACATAATACTGCTGTCAGCAGAAAGGGCTTGGGCCTGGTGGGCTGGCCAGTGGCTAATACGATAGGTGGATTAGGACAGAGATGATTGTGTCTGGTAGAGATAGCATGAGGATGTCACTGGAGACAGGATGAATGGGAACAAGACAGCAGAGAGACAAAAATTGAACACATGCACAAACAGTAAAAAAACAAAAACACTATGCTGGCCAGTTAGATTTTGCCATCTGAATAATCTCCATGTCTGGCTGTGAAAACAAGGGTGGAGGTGAAGAGAATTTCTCTAAAAATATAAAGAAAAAGAGACGGAATGGAGATAGTACCAATGACATAGACAGAGACAGTCTGGGGTATTTGATTTTTACTCAGTTACTAGGTGGCTTGTGATAAGACCCTTCTGGTGAATAGCCAGAACGCGTACCTCCATGTGATATCTCTGTCACACTGTGTTACATCCAACCCAGCAGAAGGAAGCTCCAGGGAAGGGGAGAGAACAGACGGAGGCAGAGGGGAGCATGGGGGAAGGGTATGGGGGAAAGACGTGGGGGAGTAGAAAAGGACAGACCACAGGAGTGAGCTGTGAGGCAAAATGGGTCTGGGGCCAGGACAACATTGCCATCCAATAGAGAGGGTTCCAGGTGATGATGACCTGTTTGATTGCTGTCATGATCCCTCGTGGAGATTATCCAGACTGGATTATAACACAGATTGACCTCATGCCCGCCAAGCTAGGAATAATACACATTTAGATACGTAAGCATGTCGACGTGTATAGCCGCTGAGAGACTGCTAGTCTGATTATTGTTTTGCTCTGGCACGTTGGGTTAAGGTTTAGGTCAGGTCATGCTCTCACAGCAGGCAGGCTGACTCCAGCGGGCCACCTCCCAGATTATCTGTTGTGCCAGGTAAAGGCCAGGTATCAGTGCCAAGTGGGCCACTCCTCGGTGACGTCATTCTAAACCTCGGGTATGCAATCGGTTTGGAATGATTTCAGGAAACAGTCAGAGTCTGGAGTTGTAGTGGGTTTACGCATGTAAAGGTCCTTTAAGATTTGTTGTTGATGCGTATTAACACTAATTTATACACATGGGTCCAGTTGATTCTGACTTGGTAAAATAGTGTGCTTGTAATGCTGTTGAAACGTTGTGGGTTTCATTTCAATGCTGGACCGGTGCAAAAAAGTATTGAAATGTAAGCACTCAGTACTTTTATGCTCTATCATTAAATATAGTATTCTTTCAATGATCAAGCAGCACACTAGCTAATTTTTCCTTCAAATTATTGCTTTGGGAAATTTTATTTGATCAAATAACCAGGTATGGTGCTCAAAAATGCTGCTGTTTCAGCGTTGCTCAGGTGTTTCTGCAGTGGGGATAGTAAAGAAAACTATGTTAAGCTTTGTTAAACATCAAGTGTCAAGTCACCGTCTTCAAAATATTCAATAGAGCAATTACGCAATAATAAAGTAAATTGTTTTGTTTGAATAATGCATTTAATTGTTTTGTTAGAATAACAGAATTAATTGGTCGGTAACAATAATGCATTTCAGGGATTTGTGTATAATGGGCTCACATGTCCTTTTGTTGATAAAGGATTTCAATAGAACATTGAGAGACAATTTCTTCCCATTTATATTTAATTAATTCAAATCATTGATGGACTAACAAATCCAGTAAATGAGTCTGAATGAAGTGCTTCGCTGGCAAAAAAGGTCCGGTGGTAACTCTCTGGCTTCACAGTCGGCCAAGCTTTAAGTACGCTAGTTTGACCCTGTTATAGTGCATTTAAACTACATGTGTAGTGGCTGCTGGCAAGATTTACATGCTAACAATGTAGTTATAATAAAAATGATTTTACTATGTGTTTCCTTATTGCTTGAATTCAGGCTTGGTTGAACGACTTTCACTGGGGAGAGATTACTTTCATATCCCACTTAAAAAACTTCACTTTGCCCTGTTGAACTATACATGCTCAGGCTGCTATGGAAACAGGGCAGATAGCAGCCAGGTCAGGGGGCACCAGATTAGAGAGACAGAACTGATTCCTCCGTTGGTCTACCAGTCTGCCGCCGTGCTGTGCCTTCCTCCAGCTGCCGGCATGCCCTCGTCCTCAGAGGAATTGCTTTCTCCCTCTATGACACTTTAATTCCCTGTCAGATTACACAATGTTTACCCAGTATGGGCCGGGCCTGGGCTGGGCTCTCATAGGCTGCACCGACACTTTCATTGGCTCCAGTCCATCACGCACACTGACCCCTAACTGGTGATGAGGCGGACATTTATCCGCAACACCTTAAGGAACTGTACAATGTGTTTCATTTCCCTCCTCCAATTTGTATTACTGTCACCCACAAGCTTTCCTTAAAAAATCCTCCCCTACTGTGGCTTAAGTAGATGCATAATGATATGTATAATATTTACACTTGTCACTTCTGGATTGAATGATACACTAAAGCCACTTCATTTCCTAAAAAATACAGGCTGGCGCTATGAATAATTTTAAATGCTAATGAGGTAAGTTAGCAATGCGTCTCCGTGAACAGATTCCTGATTTTACTGTCCAGTTGAATACATCACTGAGACCTTGTCAAACATGGGCTTGGAAGCCTGCATGGCCCAGAGCTCAGATGTGTGCGCAAAATCAGTCGTTTTTTTCTCAGAATCTCTTGGATCGCTAAACATTCCCAATTCCCACACACACCGGGACGTGGAAGAGTGTCTGTATGTTTTTTTTGGGAGGGGGGTGGGGGTGGGGTTCCACTGTTGGGTCATTGTTGGGAGTGTTACTTGGCTTGAGGGGGTTATTGAGATATTGGATAATTAAACAATGTGCTCCAGCAACCAACCATCGGAGCGAGTGTGACCATTCCGATTCAGCTAATTACCACAGCTACAGGACCCCATTCACCGCCACAGTGTGTGTGTCTGTGCATGAGTGAGACAGAACCGACCACACTTGGCTGGCATGGCTCAGCAATTTTAATTGTAATGTGGCATAGGGCTGAGGGAGGGAGAGATGCTATTAATTATAATGGAATTAGAATGTGGTTTGAAGTACAGTACTACAAAATACAGCTTGAATTCGCTGACGCAATCACATTGGTTCATATGGGACACTGCTATACGGACACGGGTTCATGCAGGATCCTGCTATTCTGATGCTGGTTCATAGAGAATACTGCTTTACTCATATTTCTTCCTACAGAATACTCCTATAATGGTAATGGTTTATACTGCAAACTGCCCATCTAATTCCGGTTCATACAGGCAGGTTCATGATATTGGTTCATATGGGCACAGTGATACTGGTTCACCCCCTATACTACCATTGATACTGGTTCATACAGGATACTGTCAAAATGATGCTGGTTCATAAAGCACACTGACACTGATTCTGGTTCATGCAGACACATTGAGACTGGTTCAAACAGACACTCTGAGACTGGTTCATACAGACAGGCTGAGACTGTTTCATACAGACAGGCTGAGACTGGTTCATACAGACACACTGGGACTGGTTCATACAGACACACTGAGACTGGTTCATACAGACACACTGATACTGGTTCATACAGACCCACTGAGACTGGTTCATACAGACACACTGAGACTGGTTCATACAGACCCACTGAGATTGGTTCATACAGACACACTGAGACTGGTTCATACAGACCCACTGAGACTGGTTCATACAGACACACTTAGACTGGTTCATACAGACCCGCTGAGACTGGCTCATACAGATCCACTGAGACTGGTTCATACAGACTCACTGAGACTGGTTCATACAGACA